>MSTJ01000387.1:0-15531 GCA_001956345.1 Ramalina peruviana
GTTAGCCCTTCTAATTCGCCTTGCTTATCGACTAGGTGGACAATCTTACAATCGGCCTGCCCGTTTATACCCCTGCAATATACCGTACAGCCAAGACTTGCTCACCGCTTTGACGATGGAATGGAAACCGCTCCGTCCTTAAAAAGGGACCGAGCGTAGGAGGGCGGCAAAGCACGAGAATGATGCTTTTCCGTCACCTCCTGTCACACATCGCGCCACTCTAAGTCCCTTTCCTGTGTTCGCGTGCGCTGAGCTTCTTGGTGTTTTCGAGAAATCGCATGAATTGTCTTCAAGAGTAATCTCAGTTCACTTTAAAGAGCTTGTAAAATCATCTGTTCTTCGACATGGACCTCATGAGCAAAGAAGGGTATACAATTTACCGCCTCAGTATTGCCTGGATAGTCATCACTGCGGTGTTCGTCGCTCTTCGTTTGCAAACGCGACGACAACTASCGGCATCTTTTGCGGCGGATGACTGGTGGATCCTCACGAGTTTGATCTTCTACTATGTTTTTCTCGGACTCCAGATATGGTGTAAGTAATATTGCCTATTGCGAACAGCTTGATACCGATAATTCGCAGCAATGACTCGGGGACGATATGGGGTCGAGCCCAATCCCGCTATACTGCCTTTGTTTGAAAGGGTGAAGAAGATCCTWTACGTTGCGACTGATTTCTCGATTGCCACGACTGCGACGGCCAAATTGTCCATGTTATGCCTCTACCGTCGTGTGTTCTCCACTTCGTCTTTCCGGCGAAACAGTCTCGTCGTCGGCTTAATGGTTATCGCATATTGGCTTGCCTCTACTATTGGCGCTATTCTTCAGTGTCTGCCTATAAATGCCACGTGGGACCTTCGAATGCAAAGCTCGGGAAGAGTCAGATGTATCAATTTTGCGGCTTACTTCCTGGGTTTGGAGCTAGCAAACTGCGTACTGGATATCGTGATCATTTGTCTGCCGCTGCGCGTCATCAGACAATTACAGATGCCCACACGACAGAGACATCAATTGGCTTTCGTGTTCTTCCTTGGTGGYYTGTAAGTCTTTCCGTCGATTCGTTCCTCTAAGGAAATACTGAGGSCTAGCAAYATAGAGTCTTCGTTGCCGGTATCGTCCGCATGGCTGTTATTTATCGAGCAGGCTCTTCACAGCGTGAGATGTCTTTCGCSGACTTRCTACGATACACTAACTTTTCGAAGTCAAACGAACAGGGGATCTCGTATGGGCAACCATTGAGAACGGTCTCGCAATYATCTGTGCTTGTTTACCGACCTATCGGCCTCTTCTAAGGAGAAGCATTGCTCTCCTATCTACATTCAACACTSAATATCTACACCACATTAATACAAGAGCCGTCTTCGGGGGTCGCGACAGCCATTTGAAGCAGAGCAGAATATCCGAAAGCGCTAGTCGGGACACTCGTCAAGTACACAGGCAGTACAATCAGATTGACGACGGGACCCTTGAGGACACTCATCGTATTCAAGTAACTGGAGGATCAGRAATTGAACCTCAATATGTTGCAGGGAGGGATCTCCCTCTAGAGACCATTCATGTGAAGAGCACCACCGAGGTTGTCTAGAAAACCGTTGAACGTGATACATCAGAGCACTGAGCTTCGCATAAAGGAAATGATTACCAATACGAGACGACACCTCACCACTATCACCCTGCTCCATGGAGAGAAAGAGTGGTGGTAGGTGTGAGCGTACGCGTGGTTGGGTGTTCTTGACTCAAAAYTTGATACYTTTGAGTCCATAATCTAGGAGGCTTCTGAATCCGGGTATAATTTTMAGTGCTTGAGGATTTTGCTCAGAGATCMGAWTGTAYATTGRAAACGCGATCCTCTTRGGTGGTACCAACAAGGAGAACATAARGGTCAAGCAGAGCCTCATACGGACAGAGATATGAAAGGTGGTGCCAGAGAGCAAGAGGCTCATTGACCAGCTACTTCTTCCTACCGAGGGACTACTGCAAGCTACCGCGATTTGGATGTGCAAGCTGGGGCCTCCACTTGCAATCATGAGTGGAAATTCGGTAATTTTTTATCACCATCTAAGATTTCAAAGACCGGAATCCAAAATAAGAAACGCGATATGATCGTTCTGTACTAGTGTGTTGCCGCAGTAAGCTGACAAAATACCCGCAGTGTCGCGTCATCAATAATGTAACCTAGGGGGGGGGGGAGTATAAGACAAAGATTTTWCCCCATATCAAGCTCGGCTCTATGAGCAGGTTTCTCACAGTCTTGGTCTCCTCATATCTATTCTMAAACGAATACCATGTCCACTATGAGCACCCAAATGCCAGTGCTCATCTCTGGCGCCGGCCTTGCTTCCCTTCTCCTTGCGCAGTCTCTCCTCCGTACCGGAATCCCATTCAAGATATTCGAGCGCGACAGCTCATTCTCCTTCCGCGCCCAAGGATATCGACTGCGCCTTTCYTCGGAAGGTYTAGACGCCATCGAGTCAGTCCTTGGACCTGAGAAATTCCAGAGATTCTGGGACCTCTGCGGGAAAACCGGGGGGGGTGGATTTGCCGCGATCGACGCTAAGACTGGTGCCTCGACCAATCTTTCGACGACAGAGTCACAATTCAGTCAAAAACTCAAAGATGAGAAGGAGAAAGCTGCGGCCGACGAGGCGGAGAAGGCGCACTCCAATCGCCCGCCAACAGAAACTCTGGCCTCCCGCGGAGGCAAGATCGTGGGGATCTCTAGGGGCGATATGCGCAAGTTCTTTATGGAAGGATGCGAGGAATTCATCCACTGGTCGCACCGCGTCGCGAGCTACGAGTTGACTCCGTCTGGTGTCTTTGCAATCTTCTCTGACGGAACCAAGTCTACTGAAGGACAACTCCTGGTTGCCGGCGACGGCGTCTAYAGCAAAGTCGCCAAGCAGCTCTCTGAAGGAAAACTCAAGGTCTACGACACTGGRGCAAGAGGCATCCATGGACAAGCACCGACGACAGCATTCAAGGCTTTGGGCGAAGGGGTCTGGCGCATGACGGACGATTCCAATCCCAATGGGCGAGTTTTCGCCATCACGAATGTCCGACCAGGAGACATGGATGATCCCACTATACAATTCGGCTGGACCATGGGCGCACAGCCAGGTGTTATTCGCGCTCCCAACGACGACTTTACCCTCATCGGCGCTCCGGCGGCTGCAATTGCCAAGAGCCTAACAAAGGAGTGGCATCCAAAGGTGAAACCCCTTTTCGAGGAGATGGCAGAAAGTGAAGCCGCCTTCTGGAAGATCAGCTGCTCTACGCCCTCTGGGGTCCCTCAATGGCAAAATCAGCCGCGGGTGACTGTGCTCGGAGATGCCGTGCATTCTATGACACCAGCAGGTGGGATTGGAGCCAATACTGCAGTCAGGGACTCAGCGCTGCTGGGGCGGCTGCTGTCTGAGGCTGGGGGTCTTGTAGATGGTATCACTGACACATATGAAAGGGAGATGAGGCTGTATGCTAGTGAGGCAGTTGCGTCGAGCTACGGGATGGCAACAACGCAATTTGGAGTTGTTATCAATGAGAACTCGGACACAATATGACAGCCTAAGCTTTCAGTTATATAAAAGAGATAGATTGAGACTGAATGAATGTATAGGTACCTCTGTTGAAGGGGTAGAGCATGACTAGGCTGATGAGCCTCAAATGATCAAGTGTAATGTCCTCTGTTGAAAGGGTACTTGAAGCGAGTAGCTCGAGAGCCCTTTCGACCAGAGTTCAAACAAGGCATGGAAAGAAAGCACAATCACCGGTCCATACGAGCAATTGTTCCGGTTCCTTCCTACCCAGACCCTTCATCAGTCTCCAGGGGCCGGTACTTGATACCTGTTTCCAAGATCTCATGGTTAGAAACCGAGTATGCACTTCCACGTTTTTCTACCACCTCTTTCAAAAATTGTTAAATCATCACCCTCGAAGAATCATATGACCGAGCCCACGCCTGAGGCACGGCCAAAGGATGCCGAAACCCCCCCTCACCTTTGCATCATGGGGGCCTCATAACCTGAAACGCTCCCGAGCCACCTGCATGACGACAAGATCTGGCGCTCGACTTCTCAAACAAAACCTAACCTAGGGCTTTACCCATTCTTCGATAGGTAGAGCCCTAGATCAAGCTTGGAAGGAGAAGTCATGCGCGCCGGATCTTTGAAAATTGCCGCTGTTCAGGTAGGTCGRAAAGGTCACACAATCATGAAACTCCCGTAACGCAGACGTGAGGKGGGGTTTTGGTCTCCTTTGGTCGAGGCTTGATCACTGTAGGGTCACGTTAACTTGCAGTGGCAGCGCCACTGAACTCGCATAATGTGGAAGGGGGGAGAAGGGGTCAACGTYACGAATTCAGAAWCAGGTAGCAGTCAGGCCCAAGGTGTTCATCACAGCCTTCACRGCTCCCATGGGCCTGCACCGCTGTCAAGCCAGACAGCTCCCAAAATRGCTTCTACCGTCTGCGCCATGACGCCGTTCGACACGAYGCCCCAAGCCGAAGGGTTATTGTGCACACAAGWATSGAGACYATGACTCCGTCCGCTTTGGGACAAGTTGGCATTACTGCCRATGGTGGCAACCTGATTGTTCCCAATTTCTATAGCGCGTGAGGATGAGCWGTCACCGAGGRAGGTGGTCCACGGAACGATGCACTTACGGATACYGCGAGGTYCTCCATACCARTCATCGAGGAGCGCTAGCTTCAGAACARCGTCCCCAACCAAAGCAAGCCGTTTGTTTCCATTTGAGAAATCGCGGCCGTTTACGTCAAACCTGGGAGCCCCTGGAGCTTGTAAAGCTTCCCATAAAATTGAGGCATCAGTGAAGGTGTATCCAATAATAGATTGCGCATTTCCGAGCATGGCTGCTTGACCTGCGGCGGCCATGGTGTATCGTATTGAACCAAGAGATTTCGAGTGGAACTTCTGAGTGAAGGGAGCCTCAAGTTCACAGCTGCTGGTGGAAGGCGACGTACGGGGTCAAGAGGATGAGATGGGAGAATTATGAAGATCGAAGAAAGAGACTCTTGTATCGGACGTTTATGTGATGGGGCTGGTGGGGCGGCGTTATCGTAAGGCGTCAATTGTTCCCGCGCTTTTATCGTGCTCCACTGGATGACGTAGTGCTCAAGTGGGGCAGCGCGCCGAAACTTAATCAGGCTTGTGGGGGCTGGGGACCCCTTTCCTCGCCATTCAATTCTCTGGCTTCTCAGTCAATCTTCACAAATATACGAGCCTTTGCTGGACGTGATACCAAACCCCCCCTTGAACACTATTTGCTTCCTTCGAGTACTGGGTTCTGAACATCCAGGCTTACTTAGCAATGCCGCAATTCTAGCTTCTGTCCAATCACATGCGGCTGACTCGCACGTTCCTGATTGCGCGTCTGTCAGACCTTCAARMRCAACATTTGGAAGGCTGAGACATGCTGTAGATCCCAGGCATCCCATGCGGAGGTGATGCCCAACCCCCAGAGCTTCTCATCATGCTGCCGACGATCCAGCCTTTAAATTGGCGCTCTTCTACAACTGATGAAGAGATCGCTGATATCARAATGTAACCGACTGGCATTCTGTCCTGGGCCACGTTCCACTCGCAATCATCGCTAAGCCAGCTTTCCTCCCTACACGGATGGCTTAGAGTACTGCATGAATACTAAGGTCAATGAAGACTCTAATGTGATCACGGGCTTTTCCATGACAAGCTTTCGATCGTCTTGAGGAACGAAACAACGTCAGTAGATCCTGAAACTCAGGTTSCCATAAGCATACCCGGCTTCCTATTCRCTGCGACCAAATATGGTCCAATGAAATTCTCAGGTTCCATCACGGTCTCGTCAGCCTTGTACCCTGCCTGGAATTCTCTCGGGTAGTCGRACCAATTTACCAACGTCACCGCTAGGGTTGGACAGACATCAGCTGCAAAGCTCTCTGATGACTGACCTTTCTCCAACATTGGTCGCTGGCACCATAAACAAGTCCTTTGAATTWTCGTTCACTGCGATCGAAGGGCAAGGTCTCCGCTGTGCCTCCTCAGTCATCCTTGAAGCCCCAGTAAAGATCGTCTCACCCAATTGGAGGGTCAAACGTTGTCACGATGAAGTGCTGGGCGAAGGGTACTGGACCTGTTACTGCTGCCTTGTACACGTCAAATATCCTCGAAATCCCTGCTGAGTTTCACATCTTTATGGAAATCTCGCTCCGCAGCTAAGCTCGGGGGCAGTGAAGGTTGGTGTCATCATGATCATGCTATGCTGTCATTGCTACTGCTGGTCAAACACAACATCTCCCACTTGGTCCAGCTCAACGCTCGCCTGACTGCCTGAGTATTCAGTCAACCTTGCAATTACCACGCTTGATAATCTCCTAGTGAGACGCAGTGGTTGGGTAAGGGTTGACACAGTCCGCCCTTTTGTTGGAGATGACGATGAGACTTTACATGCTGGTAAGCCAGCAGAGTATATAAGAAAGACCTTGCTTGTGTTTATATTCTTCCTAAATACACTCAAAGCTCTTGACATACCAATTCGCAGAATTAAAATTTGAATGGAGAAGTCAACAAAGTCTTGGACATAATTCAAGATGCAAACATCTATGGCTTTTGTTGCTTTGGCTTTCCTTTTCCCGCCATCATTATGTCACCCTGCTCCAGGTAATGCAGCTCTTGTTGCCCCTCTCGCAAAGCGCACGTTCACACCCACGCCCGTTGCTCGTCGAGACGTGGATCCCTCCGTCACTTCGGGCTGTATATTCACGACAACATCCTACCCCATTGACGGTCCATCCGCATCAAGCTACTCCGCCATGGGTCTCACTGGCGAGCAGGCCTACTGTACCTGTGGTGAAACCATGGCGGGCATCAACCTCGCCACCTCAGGCACATCGACCACATCCTACTGCGCTATGGGCGAAGGCGTACCCCTCGGCTTCACCCAAATACCTGCCGACGGGAGTGGACATCCGATCAGCGTAGCACCAGCCCCTGCTACGGGCTCAGGACAATGTCAAGATGGCAGCGCCGTGGACTCCACCTGCTTCAATGAGCTTGATCTGCCCGACTACCTGAGCCATTGGTGGTCCCAGAAACAAGGCCAGTGCGATGGTCTGAAATTTTCCGATTGCTTCTACAAGATCGAGACCAAGTATGCGCCGAGCACTTGCAACGTGATCAACACTAAAAGCAATTGCGATCAGCCCAAATGGGATGACTTCAAGGTTGGTTCCCATGCTCTTTCTATCTTCAGACCCAGCCGAGACTGACGATCTGGGTCTCAAAGGGCCAAACGGACGGGGTGCAAAGGTTCTATGTCGCCTTCAACATCTACCAAACCAATGGTTTCTTCACCGATATGTATAACGCCATTGGAAACGGAGAGGCAAAGGCTTCCGGCGATATTGGCAAGCTTGCCTCAGACTTGAACCCTCCCAAGAAAACCAACGTCGCGCTGAATGATCTTCTCATCGCTGCTACCTTCGCTCTATCACTGTACTCTGAAGGGACGATCCTCATGAAGGCTTTGATCCGCACGGCTCCCCAGACGACTGGCATGCTGGGCAAGTTATTCCCCACCGGCGAATTGGACCAGACCGTGGATACCTGGGCGGATGCTGCCAGTCAGCTCGGAACGGTCACGCAGGCTTTCCAGAACTCTGTGGCCGCGGGCCTGCCGATCCTTCAGGATGATGTACAGAACTTCATCAAGTGGAGTCAAGCCTCCGGTCTCTCAGGCAACAGACCGAGTCTCGATAGCCTGTCCAATGACATGTCCCAGGCCTTGACTGCTTACGCCACAAGTCGCATCATGTCGGACATTGGTAAGCTGCTTTTCCCACACCATCTAATCCATATCTGAAAATTACAGGCATTGTCGTTGCACGCGCGCCTGGCATAGATGTACATGACCTCCAAGCCAACCACGCCGACGACCTCAATTGGGACACCGGCTGCAGCGGCGGCTACACGAACGGCGTGTGCGACTCCTTTTTCTGGGACGGCACAGACACTTACTCGGTCATTGACCCCGAACATCAAAAGAAAAATTACCACGACGTGTTGGTCGAGCTCCTCCAAGGCGACTCGCCCAAGACCACTGGCCAATTGCTCTTCACCGCAGCGCAAGCATGTTATGCCAGGACCGGCAAGAACGGTGATGCATCCCCCAGTGTTGATCAAGATGATCCCACCCAGCTGTCGTGTGTCTCGACCATGCGCATCTGCACTTGGGATGAGAATGGATTTGGGCCTTTCGACAAGAGTTGCCCGAATTTGCCGTCCGATGACGCCACACTACCGAGATTCGGGATCAGTGGGTGCATTGGCGAGACGGGGGATACGACGAGTATAGACGTGCCGCATGCGTATCTGGGCCCGGGGCTCTGGAAGGATGGTCATGGGGTTGAAGCTGTTCAAGGGGATTCCTTCTGCAATAACATTGATGAATAACATTCTCACTGCCAAAGCTCATGCAACGGTCCGCCTACGGCTTCCGCTGCTTGGCTTATATTTGGGCGCCGGTCGAAGTAGTTGTAGATAGCGTCGCGTGGAGGGAGCCTTCCTCTGGTAAGGATCCTGTCAAAAGGGTTCATATACTCTCTGGTTATGTATTACGTTCCAGAGACTGTCAGTGTGATCTGCTTCTCTTCATTCCATCATATTCTCACCCATTCTTAGGATGATGATGGCGAACCACACCAGAGAATGGACAAGGGCTTTCAGCGAGCTGGGAGACAGTTTGGCTTGAAAGGTAAGACCCAAAGTAAACATCTAAAATTCTTAAATAAAGAGCTGTCCGTCCGAAAGCTGGTAAATATCATCACGGCCCCTTCGATGTATATGTGCTTTTATTGATTGTCATATATACTGTTCCACGCAGCAATCACGTCTTTGGTTGTTCGATGAGCGAAGAGGACTCTGAGCTCTTGATCATCTGATTGAATTTGACTTGATACGGACAACTTTTGATACGGATGAATCTTGAAGCGTTGCAAATCACGGCGCCATGATCTTGTGGAGGCATTGCGCATTCTGAGCAGTGTTTTCACCCAATAAGATTCGCAGCCTCTAGACATGAATGCTACCCGACATGAATTAGGTGTGGCCTTCTTACTGATCGAGTGGCCATCCAAGTCGCAGTCCAAAGCCGAGTCTAGATCGAAGACGAAGCAAGCAAACTCGCCCCAGAGCTTGCTCGGCGCCATATCCCCAACGGTACCGAGTGTGCTCCTTAAGAGCAGAAAAACCGGACAGCCATGCGTTATTTTGTGGCGGGTTGAATACATCTTGAGCAGCTTGAAGCCACAGCACTTTTTCGAACTGGCGGCCTCGCCTCATCTATCTTTTCCGCCTCGGCAACTCGCAGTGAACCAATCTGACTCATCTGAATAACCTCGGGTGCCAACCTCCTACAACGTCGCGAATTTACTCGGTCCACTGGAAAAGCAGCCTTCACACCCCAGATCCCATTCACGGCCCGCTTCGGCTATGATCGAGCAAAAGACCCGCACTTGTGGGGACATAATCGTTCTAGAAGAGTTTCCAGGTGACAAAGAATCTGCCACCACATTCAAGCCGTTTGAGACATTGCTGCACGTGGTTGAGAAAAGGCGCTGGTAGGAGAATGCAATGGGATTTTGTCAGCCAGATCGACGAGTGTAGGTTTTCAGAGGTGGGGAGATGTTGAGATGGATATAGTTTTTGGTATGGACACATGCTGCCAAAAAAGGCGGAGAAGAGAAAGATCATTGGCAATGTGTCAAGGTGGGCGCAATCGCATGACTTCCCCTCGGGAATGATGTATACGCTCACGTGGGACCTTATCAAGGTGGTTGCAAGATCGTATCAGCTTGAGAGCCATGAGGAGCTGCTTGGCTCTATGAACGAGGTTCAACATGAGAAGCGCACCGTTGCGCAAATGAAGAAGAATGTTGCTAAGCGCGGAGCAGCCTTGCAAGAGGATCGATGTGACACTCAACGGCCAGATGGTCAAAATTCAAGGGGCTTGGGACTCGGAAAGCGCCATGAAGATTTCATGATGGCTGACATCCTCGTCCGAGCCAACGAGTCGTTTGACTTCGTCCACGTAACCAAGGTGGTCGCCTTCGACGTTGATGTCATCTCTGATGGCGTTGATTTGAGGAACCTGACAATGGTCATAAGCTGAAGGAGGACGAATCGTTCCTCCTCGTCGCAACTGTGTACAATGAAATTGGCTTCAAAGGTTGTGAAGGGTATGGCGACGACTTGACGGCCAGATCGTCGCGGATCAGACCCTGTTCGATTGCGTGAGTGTCCAAAGTACTTCCAAACTAAGGTATTTGGTACAATTGGAATGTAGTGACTATCACTTCTGCTCTATACAAGCAATGGCTGGAACCTTCAGACCTGCTTTGCTCTCCTACCCCCAAAGACACAGCCCAAGTCCTCATCCCCCGTACTCAATCCCATGTCTTGGACGACTACCTCTCTGCCCTCCAGCAGCCATCCGCATCTTTCTAGAATACCCTCCACCTTGGTTTTGGCAGTGCCAGTACAGGCGCTGAAGCATTCGAGTCCCTCACGATCAGCCTGCTGCATGCCCCACTGGACAAGCATAGTTGCTGCGCCGTTGCGTTGGTAGGAGGGGTGAGTTGCTAATGCGTTGAGCCCTGAAGATTCGCGGACTCGATCAGCAGCCTTTTTCTTGATTTCATTGCCCCTCAAGAACGGCGTGGCTCAATCCATCTGCGAACCAATGGAGGCGAAGAAGAACAGCAAAGTTTTGAAATGAAATTACTCCCAACACACGCCCAGCGGAACGAAGCTGATGAAATACGATCCGTGGAAGACCTACAGTAATGCCCCCTCTCCCCCATCAGATCCTTCTGCATCTTGAACTGCGCAGCTGCCAAGCTCTCACAATCATCAAGATTCATATCAGGACTTGGTTTATTGCTCGGCTGAACTGCACCGCCGCCGTGGCCCTCGCTCTCTTTGTCAAGCTTGGAGCCGTGAAGGGACCATTTGGCGAATGCTACGATAGTGTCATCTTCGTCGTCAACCACCTTCATGATCTGGGTGGTAGGGTGAGCGATCTGGTCAAGCATGGTTGCCGTCCACCAGTCGCGGTTTGATAGGGTATCTGGGTAGCATTTCTGGAGGAGTAAAGGATCGGCTGCAAAGGCAGTGAAGAGTATGGATGTCAGTGTTGGGACATCGGCTGGATGGGCAGGCTGAGTTGTGAAAGTCATTTTGGGCGAAGACGGTAAAATTCTGGTTATCAAAGGATGATAACGAGTCGGACAGGATTCAGAGTGGATAAATACGTCATAGTAATCTTGGTCATCAAGATGTGCGTCAAAGGTTAAGTGTCAGCTTCGGTCCGTTCCGAAGAGACAGCCTCGGAAAGTAGATGCTTAGACTTATCTATGCTTCCACTTCAGGTTTCTCCGCGCAGCATACATGACCCAAGGTTTTGCGGAAGCTGGTTGAAGAAGTGGTCAAAGGTGTATTGACAAACCAGAGATCCAATTCATTAGAATCTCAACTTTCATGAGTCACAGATTCAAAGCAATTTATCCCTAGGATCAGCTCGAGGCTTTCCAAAGGGCTTGCAGTCGTGGAGAGGAGAAAGCAAAGACGGCGAAGCTTCCTTCAAATACCCCAAACATTCTCCCAACTATATTGTCCTGCCTTTCCAACAAATTCTGCATCTTTCGCATACTTTGGAGCAGCCAACGTTCGATCTTGACTATCACAATCCTCTATTTCGAAATAGGTCATTGGCTTGGTATTTGACTTCAAGCTCAACGTCTTGAAGAAAATTGAAAAGCAGGATCTGTCCTCTCAGCGGACTCTTCATCAAGATACTCAATTAGCTCAGGAGGTCGGAAATCATCAGCCGTCAASGTGTTMCGCATCCTCCGATCAGCAAAYAAGAACCAATCCTCAGAGTTGGTTTCACCACGAGACTTGGGTATGAGATCGAGGGGCCGCTTCCCTGCCTCATTGCGTACTTTAGGATTTGCAGAGTGGCGACAGAGCAGCTCAAGCACTATGGCGTTTTTGCTATCGCGGACTACGCGATGTAACGGCGTTTCGCCTTTCCCTTTGTCCTGTTCATTGGGGTTTGCTCCGTACTCAAGCAATAGCTTGATTATTTGCAATTCCTCCGCCTCATCATCRGAAAAATTGAAGAAGGAGAACGCAAGTAGAAGAGGTGTGAAGCCGCTGCCGTTTGYCTGCTCCAGCAGGTGGAAAGAGCCRAATTGTTTGGTTTTCATCTTCTCCAGCACGGCGTCCACCACAAACGGATCTTTCAAGCGAATGGCCAAATGAAGGGCATTGTCCTGAGTGCTCGAGAATGTCACGTCCAGATCGATGTCGACGTTCGGTGCGAGAAGAAGCAAGAGAGCATCTCGTTTTTCTTGGGGTAAACGACCGCTMCCACCTAAYAGCATCAGGAGAGGYTTGTCTCCTGCTCGGCTTGCTGCATTGGGGTTGGCACCCGCCGTCAGAAGGATGTAGATGACTGTGGCATATCCTGGCCATGGCTCATTGTCTATGGCATAGTGAAGCGGCGTACGGCCCGAAACCTTCTGAGAAGCATTTGTATCAACATCGTAGGTCACGAGAGCAGTCAAGCACTTTGTGTGTTCTATACTTCTTCCCTTGATCGCCTTCACGATAGGAGCCCAYCGTGGCTTKGCAACGGTCCCTGGGTTGCATCCAGACGCGAGGAATTCTCTTACGGTAGCCACTTTTCCAGCTTGAATGTAGGCAGGCAGGTATCCGTAACACTTGTCATTCCATCTCAATAGAGGTCTTCCGTGAGAAAGTTTCTCTCGCGCGCCTACTGACATAACCGTTGTTGGCGCTTGTGTGCTCTTCGTGTCCAAGATYTTAGCCCTCACCTCACTAGCAGAGCCAAAACGCTTCCTCCGAGCTTTTGGAGCTTTGTCTATCCAAGCGCCCAACTTGAGGTTCGAGGAAGTTTCYTTAACAGCACTTGAGCCGAGGGGCTCTGATTCCTGTTTTTTGGCAGATTCCTGTTTTTGGGCAGCACGCGCCAAGTGTTCGACACCTGGTCCGGCGAGATCATCGGTAAYGGTCGTTGCATTGATGTTTGTAGTGRGAGTCGGCAGTTCTCTCTGCTCGGGAGAGCTCCAARTWCCTTGATCAGGTACGACWAGCATCGTCTCGACGTATGATGGAGGTGGACTTTGCTGTTCCTGCTTATTYGGCATGTTGGCAGCGAAAGCTTTCAAGTCTTTCACGGTCTGCTGAAACTCGTTCGAGGTCAAATTGCCTGCCATCGCGAGGTTGGAGTCACTRGCACTGTGGACAAGATTCGACGAAGKTATATTGGCCGGTGGGCTCAAGTCTTCCTCCTCGTCCAAGTCAAGAGGAATTGAAGCCATGTCCTCGTGACTATTTGATTTTGAGAGTTTCTTCTCTTGCATTTCGGTAGGTTCACGTGAGAAATTCTTCGGAAAAGTCCAGCTCCGTCTCGTATTGGGCGATGCAGATGGTGAGGCTTGCTTGCCACTTGTATCGTCCAGAGCATCCCGAAAGTCTCTCGGTTCCTCTGGCAACGTAGACAGAAAATGTCCTATGCGCTGAGATCCGACCGAAGGACGTGACTTCTGCTTGACAGCATGGGCTCGATTTTGGGAAGGAACTCTGAATCTCTCTGGCAATCCTGCTAGCCATCGTATGAAGGTGTCTCTTTCTTTGAAAATTTTACCTGCTACCATCACGTCATTCTTTTTGTGAGTTGATGAAACCACGACCAATTTCTKACTTGGCTCCTTATGATGGGGTTTGAAGGGACGTTCTGGGTTGATATCCTCGGCAGGSACGGTCCCGTAGTGATTGGCTGATTGACCTCTGGAAGCACTTGAATCATCGATCCTCATCTGATGACCTGGGGTCTCCACGGATTCTTGAATGATCTCATACGGCAGAGGAAACGCACCAGGTACCGCATGATCTTGTCTGAAGATATTGCTGTCACTTGGTTGAGAAGCCACGTCATGTCGATCCTGGGAGGGCTGCTGAATGGGCACTTGCGTCTGCTCATCCAGCTCATCAGCCTCGGAAATGCTGGACAAGATTCCATAGTCGCTTTCTGACAGGTCATCTGAGTCAGGCTGATCTAAACAGCATCCCCCGCAGTAAAAACCGTCTTCGAAGTCGGATACCTCATCAAAGAGTTCAACTGCCGTTGGTCTGGTGGAGAATGTCCGATTSAGCATTTTCCTGATCCAAGCAAGCGGTTCATTATCAACGATGGAGCCAAATTGACTAGCTCTCAAGGGCTCGAACCAGCTCAAGGCAGTCTCCAAGTTCTCATGAATGGAAGTCTTCTTTGTTCCTTGGCTCTCCAGAAATGCGTTCATGTCTTTYAATGATCTCCCGCGAAGCACCGTCGCTATTTCCAAAAAGACGACACCAAGCGACCAGATGTCGGAGGAGCGGTGGAACTCACCGGCACTGGCAACTTCCGGGGCTTGATAGCGGGGTGTTCGTCCGTCCTGAGCATTGCTCCKGGTCATGCTCTGGCCCGTTTTGGACCAGTCAAAGGCGGTCCCAAAGTCTGTCAAGATGAGACGACCGCATTTCAAAAGGACATTCTCGGGTTTGATATCTTTGTGAAGCATTTCAATCCCGTGTAGGTATCTGATTGTGTGCGCAAGGCATCCAAAGTAAGTCTGCAATTGCCTCCGACTCCCTTCGTCTGGGGTAGTGRCCTTGCCGAGAAGATCTTTCAAACTCATGTCGGCCACAGGCTCGAGGATCAAGGCAAAGTATTTACTATCAGTATATGAWCCGACTACTCTTATGAGGTGTTCCTGCTTTTCAATCCTGTGGAGGGCCTTGATTTCGTTCTGGTAGACTTTTTGCGCGTTCTTGTCGTGACCAAAGATTTTACGACTAATGCGCTTCCTCGCATATACTCTGCCAGTAGCTTTGCTGGTGACCTTATCYACAACGGTCGTGCTACCTGATGATTAACAAGCGTTGCAARRAGRGATCTTGATGTCTGCCCACCCTTGGCTGCCATGCCCCAATTTGTGCGTTCTCTTTTCAAAGAGAATGTCGCCACTTTTCAGCGTGATATGCTTTCCATGTTCCAGATGGAGTATATCACTCAGGAGTAATTCTTGTAATTCCARAAAAGTTCGTGCCTCGTCTGCATTCAAGGTCTCCGGCAAGGAATCTCTCCTGTGCGGCARGGACGTGTCGTTCAGACCCTGGTAGATGAAGGCGGTCATGGTGTCAAGTCTGTTCATCTCATGTAAGATGTACCAAGTTCGCGGCCGAGAGGACCATTGCTGGTCCTTGATTTCATCCATGAGGGCARCAGACAAGCTGTCGAAATGTCCATCCAGCTCCTGCGGGGCTGAACGGCCCGAAACAGCAAATCTGATTTCTTGAAGAATGTCGGCAAGACTTTGGTCACCGGCGACAGGGGCACGGGAGCCCGTAGCAAAGCTGACTGGGGACATGTTTGATGGTGATGATCGCGTGGGCGTAAACCCAGGAGGATCAATTCA
>MSTJ01000388.1:0-15399 GCA_001956345.1 Ramalina peruviana
ATGAAGCCAGTCCAAGGTCATCGATAGGGTGAAAGATGACTCCGTAGCTTGGCGCCGTGTAGGCAGGGGAACGAGAAGCTGGTGCTCAATCTTGAGCATAGCTGTCACTTTCACTGCGCTGGTCGTGTGTGCACTCGGGGAACATAGCGGGAGACCCTGCCACCAATCAGCAACTTCACGACTGGAACCTGGAAAGCGGACGAAATCCTTACCGATCCTTGGGGCTCGGACACTTCTTGGTCTCTCTTCGCCCATCGGCTCGTTGATAGGATAGCAAGCCAATGTTCTCGTAGGTGTCATCATCGACTAGCTCACCATCCTGCGTTTCWACCTGACGGATATCCTGGGCTATCAGGGCCTCTATTGGACGCGCGTGGTTGGGCATTGGTCCCGTGTGTTCGGATTGATCAAATGTTTGGGCGTGAGAGCGCTTGGTGGATGCGCTCGCGGGTGCAGACGTGGCTGAATGGGGGTTGCTCGTATAGCCCTGGGCTTGTTGATACTGAGGCATGTAGTGAGAGTTGGAGTGTGGGTTCTGCGGACCGTATGGGACGGTAGAGGCGCTTGTCTTGTAATCAATTGGAGAGGGCTCCATGGAGGAAGCGACGACAGCCTTGATTGGAGGTAATTGCATCGACGAGTTGGCCATGGGCGGGTTGGTGTCTAGTGGAGTCAAAGATCGTGCCTGGATCGGGGCAGGATAGGGTTGTATGGGGGCGTGGTTGTATTGGTAGGGAGCCGATGGGAAGGATTGGCGTGTGGGGGTCGTACCACCAGATAATCGGCGGGAGGGGTCGGAATACTGTCGCTCGCCTGGGTAAGATGGACCAGAGTAGCGCCGTGTATCGGTGTCATGCCTCTCYTCCATGTGCGCCGGGGGTATGTAGCTTGTCTGTTGCGGAGGCTGACTTGGGTATGAATAAGATGATGGCCCGGACAGTTGGCGAGCGTGGRTAGATGGCGCATATGGGTAATTCTGACTGTTTTGCTGGTACGAAGGGTATAGAGGAGCAGGGGGTGCTGGCATGGTCGGTGTTTGGTACTGTGGGGTGTTGGAGCCTCCGAAGCTCAGATGAGAAGAATTGTAGGAGGTGGCGGATTGAGGTATGGCCGAGGGTGGAGGCTGCTGTTGATAAGATGCATTCTGATAATAGCCAACCTCATGAACAGAGGGGCGGCGACTGGAGTTGTAGAGTGGTGCGACTTCCCCACCCGCGTTGCTGATCGATCTCGGCCGGTCTGGGGTTTGCTGGGGGGTCTGAAACCTTTCTGAGGCCGCGTACGAGCCATCAACAGGATCGTCATCCTGCATGTTCGAGGCCTTGTCGCGGCGACGCATGCGCACATCACGGCGTATGCGCACMCGGCAGCCTTGCTCATTGACCATCCGGCTGAGATTCGTGGACTCCGCCAGACCTGGGAACCTTTTGGCACTGAAGACATTGAACGGGCCGGACTTGACTTCCAAGCGATAATGCACGAAGTTCTTGGAGCCAGACGAGCCTCCATTGCTATCGCGCGGTGAATTTGGTAGTGGAGCATCGACATCGGCATCCTTCTCGGGGTGTTTCAGCTCCTCATACAGATTGAAGCTCAACCTATACTTTCCCTCGTGGCGCACAGAAAGGTCCGGGAAGATGAAGTACCCTGCCTGCTTCGGGCGATCCAAGTAGGCCATGCCAGCGACGGGSGTGCCGGTCAGCACGGGTAGTGTAGTAGTGGATACGGGCACGCGCCCTTGGTTCATAGGACGAGCTTGCTCGAGAGTGGTGTARAGGAAGAAGTTGGCCTGGTGCGAGAATGTGACATCCTTTTTATCTTCGCCCGTACCCTCCCAGATCTGTAGGTCAACGATTGGAGGAGGATCGACGGGTCRCCGGTCGGCGGAGGCTATCAACCTGTCAGTACAGCAGRACGAAGAGTGAAGGGAGAGAGAGAGAGAGAGAGCTCACACTTAGCGCCAGCTCCGCAAGCTCTAGCTCTCTCCGGCTGCTGGACAACACTCATGGTGTATTGTAATATTCTGCCATCTTTGGTGGTGCGGGTCATTGTGCTCAGAGTCTCATTCGAGACGGCCATGACGGAGGATGCCATGTCCGAGAAGGAKTGCGCTTTGCRGRCTTTYGTKCGGGTTCAAGAAGATGGCGACTCTTTAGCCAATCATAGAGGAGATGTTGATACAGCTGAGGGGTGGAAAGGTCGTTCTCGTATGCTCGCGATCTCTTGCTTGGTGAAAAATCGAGTATGAAACGTCAATTAGGTGGTGTGGAATATCCCCTTCGATGTGCAGGACTGCAATGCGAAACTTGTCGAGTGATGCGATGCCAGGTCAACAATTACATCGAGGAAGAGATGCTYGGTGACATGGATGATGCAGGTCCTGTATGCGGCCGAAACCAGGCGGCTGAATGGTGTTGACTCAGCAGCTTGGGGCAGTTGTCAGCACAGTAAGCTGTCGAGTTGGCAGCCAAGAGGCAGATGCAGAGGCGGAGGTGGAGGCGGAGGCGRAGGCGAAGGCAATGAGGAAGCTGTGTAGAGACAGCCGGTCGAGTCGCGTGGATGTTGAAAATGACCCGAGGAAGAAAATTCCAACGGTGATGGCTGARGACAACCMGGTCGGCGGGCGCAGTTTTAGATTCGGATTCGGAATTTGGTAGGAGGAGAAAGACAAAGGACGATGACAATTTGGCGGGCTCTGCTTGACTGGTTGTGGAGTCTTTTGGGCGCTGCGGCTCATTGGCTTCGACACRTTTGGGTCCTCAATTCCTCATTGTACTCTGTCCCGAGCAAATTATAATTATGAACCTTTTCCCATCCAAAGTATAGTGGGCGGAGTCCCAGTCCCCAACGGCTACTCGCGCTGACTGAAAAAGGCCGAGTGGAGCCACCCGGAATGAAGTCGATGTCAAAGCTGAACGGTAGGCACCGTGATGGCAAGTTTGAAGACGCGAGAGGAAGGACACAGATAATAATACTCAATCTTGAGACSTGGAGAGGGAGAGAAGAYAGCTTTCGGAGAGAGCAGCCTAGTCGCTTTGGCTTGCTACTACCCTGCTAGGATAATAATGTTGCTAAATATCACTTGGACTTTTGRACTGATCTTGCCTATTCCGGTCGTCTTSGACGGGATCTCGACGAATCACAAGGTGCGAAGGGCTGGAGAGGAGTAGGCGATTTGGGTCATTCCCATGATACCCCRGTCAGCCCGGCGGAAGGGCTTTGCTTAAATCTGTTAGTGTACGCCACGCTCATCATCGCAATCATTTTCGCAGACACMATAWTATCCCTACATGAACCTTATGTTCTGGTAGTGTGTAGCAATGTAGTGGTGCACAGGCACCAGACGACAAGGACGTTAGGACACGCGCCAAGCTGAGAGGGAGCCGATATTCCCGCAAATAGCACTGTCGCAGGCTCAATTGTTTGCACCTGCGAAAGGGCCGCATTCCCCGCTGTGTATCAGGTGCAAAAGCCAGTGAATGATCCCGGATATGCTGCAGACCGAGTAGTGGACATGCGCAGTCCATCGGGCAGGTCCTTGATTCGTCACAATCCTCAACGCTTCTGCATGACTCGAGTGGGGACCTCGCGCTGGCAAGAGATCGGAGCATCAGAAGGAACGCAGATCGCGCGGTTGACACCATCCGGACAATCACTGCTAAGTGGTTACTACTGGATAGGCTCCGATGCAAGATGCTCGCAGGCCTCTCCCATCAGATAGGCCGTAGCTGATCAACAAAGCATAAGGCAGTCGTCTAGACTCTTTTCCACAATCACTTGCAGCTGATCACCCTGATATCCATCCTTCGTAGAGTCTTCCTCATTGTCCTATGGCTTYTCAACTTTTGTCTTTTTCTCGCGGGCCTTGCCAACCTTATTCGACTGACTGGGATCCTGCAGTAGTAACCCTGACAGACCAAAAATAATCRAMGTCAACGAAGTTGCATGCTCTTCTGTTGTGAGAAATGAAGTCGCCGTCTRTACATCGGTACAATGACTGCTGATCTTCCAGTCTGGCAAGATCCCTCCTGCCCATCCGATGAGACCGACGTCGCAATCAACTCCAAACTTTCGACTCGGGCATTATTGCTACGCGCGCCGCTACTGGTGCCGCTTCTAAGRTGGGTGGAGCCAAGCTAGACGAGCTAATATATCGGCCTACCTTGGAAGCTCGAGATCGACAGAGCAGGCGGCCCCTGCAAGCCGCTCGCCGCTGCAGTCGCAAACCCTATCGACTGTCAGGCCAGTCACTCACCAGCGTTTCGAGATGGCCTTTGCGACTTAGGACCAACAAAAGGCAGGTCTTCACGATGCGCTTGTGGAAATATACCACATTCACACATGCACATATRGAATATCCAGATAAAGAAAGGAGGGAAAAGCAMTAGTATCYAGCTCTACTCGGTCTGCTCAGCACCGTATGGTTGGGACCTAGCGTCAGCCACTGAGAACAAAGGACATCCGTGCTCCCTATCGACTGGTTACCGCTGGCACGGTAGAGACGGTGTCAACAGGTCGTCCCACGATCATGTCTCTCCCTCCGAAAATCTCAAAATCAGAACCWGGGATTTTCCCCTCACGCATGGACCCCACAGCCTCAAGAGATTGAAGGAAAAAGGGGGTCTCTCTCTTTCGCACTGACGGAATGATTTCCATGCGTCCCACCCCACCTTCACAGAAGTCTACAAGGATTGCATAGCCGCAGCCAACAGACACCCTTGTTCCTTGGACACCCAGCTCCAAGCTGCAGAAGCGCCGTGGCCTCATCGCCCTCGGCACATACGTGATGGTGGCCTCCCAGGAAATCTTGGTGATCCTACGAGATTGGCTGCGTCCAATCAGCGAGGCCTTTCATGACTCGTGAGTCCTGACACCTGCAACGGAGCGAGGTTGGACCGTTCGAGACAGGGACACCGGATCCCACGGCCAATTATTGCTTTCGCCTGGTGCGTCTGGGCCTTTTGCGGCCGCTTTTGGCTTGCACGTAAGCTTATCGCGGTTCTGGAGGCTTGTTGACCGTGGTACTTTGCATATGGCAGGGTGTTCGGTAACTACATATCATCCTGGCCTTTGCATAATGCACATACCCGTCGACTTGTTTCGTTTCCTGCTTCCATGTACCAAAGTCTTATCATCCAACGGGGGGCCAGGCCGTTGCACAACCGTTTTTCTTGCATCGAGCGATACTTCTCGAAAGGTTTCTGCCTGTTGAGATCTACCCTTGAGTCACTTCTTTGAGCATTACCTGGCTTTCTCGATGTTCTCGTCTTATCATCACCTCAGCTCGCCAGATCCCATGAWCACGGTATATCCAATGGCCTGATTGATACTGCGGTCCTGCATCAGTCCTCACAAACACCAATCACGTCAGCCTGCATCAAATATGCAAYCTCTTCACCACATGTGCAGATGGGTTCCTTCCTCCGTTCCCCATTCAGAACCCTTCCCCCTCACTTGCCCAGAAGGCCCAAATGGCTGGGTATCTGACAGACACACGTTGCGGGGTTTTCTTTCTCGCAGGGTGATCACCCGAGTGGTCAGGGGGTGCATCTGCATTCTGCAGTCCTCAACCTGCCCGTGCCAGGAATACTCCTTCTTCGCACAGTCCAGGGTCACGTCAGATCGCATCAGCCATGGCAAAAATAGCGTAGGCCAACTCTACCTCCTCATTTGACTCACACACACACACAATATCATCTTCCCCCGCCTGGGGAAAGTAGGTCGAGTGGGATCTTCAGATAAATGCTCGTTTCCACCAATAGAAAGACCTTGAATGGCTTGTGCGCGGTGTCTGCAGCCTTTTCCATCCGTCCCGCCACTTCCCCCCTCCCTCTTCGCCACTCCAAGTGCACAATTGCCGTGATTGAGGAATCCGTCTCTAGTACATCCCCTTGTCATTCCTCCCATCCATTGCACGGCACGCAGCGGAACACAGAGATRTGCACAGACGAGTAATATCCAATTCCACCTAGGCGTGAAGAAACATGATACCATCCTGTTTCTAGAGCCGTATGAACCCCATTGCAAGCTCCATCCCAAGGGAAGAAAGGCACGTCTGCTTGTTACCCCAACAACCATACACACATTTCACAGCCCCCATTCTGACCACAAAAACGCTGACCCCTAAAATGCTGACCCCCCCCAAAACTTGTTCATCACAGAACGCCCCACGTTATTTCTTTAGATCGGTTGCTTGGGAATAGCCGTGTTTTTCTCAATCGTCCTTGAGTGATTTTGTACGCTGGGAGAGGATGTTGGCAGTATGCCTTGAGATTGGGTGGGATGCCATGAAACATATGTGGTGATGGCGTGTCGGACTCCAGCATGTGCGGGCATGATCATGTGAATGTTGGTACAGAGAATAGTATCATCTTCTGGAATAGAGTGACAAGATTTTAATACTATGTTGTGCAATGAGCCTCAGAGTACTAAGAGTAGAAGCAGTGAAGCTCGAATTTATATCCAAGTCATTAGGTAAGACCAAAGTATGCTCAACACTGAGTCATAACGCGGCCAAAGGTCTCAGCCACCCTCGAAGCAGGTGTGTAAAATAGATTGTAGAGTCTAACATCAATATCATGATAATGCAGTGTAGTCTCGAATGTGAGATGAATATATGAAACAGTAATACGCATCGTATTTACCCCGAAGGAGCCTGTGTATGATATGAAAGCATAATCGAAGTAGTCGCAAACAAACCCAAACACCCCTTCTCCGCCCCCAAAGTACACCAACGCTATTAAATTGAACAAGTTTCTAAAATATATACAAAAATCATAGCATCAGACAACCTGTTGCTGGGCCTGGCTGCCCAGAAAAGCCCGGGCCATGCCAGCAAAGCCCAAGACCTGAGGCATTCGATCTTTGATCATCATCGTTATGATGATGATTAACAAAGGGATCTACATGTTGTCAGTATGAAGTCCATCATCYTAGMAMATATAATTGCCACTTACCCAGATRAAGAACAGCTTTCGATCGCTGCGCAGCTTCTTGACCTTCATTGCGTGRGCGTTTCGGATCTGCTGCTGCTGCTGCTTCGTCAGCCCGTTTGGGCCAATGTTCACGGTCCCGATCGTGGTCGAGCTCTCTGCCTTGTCGAAGAGCGTCTGGCATGTCTTGTCCAGCACGAAGTTCTGTGTAGCAATGCGAGCGGGAGTGTTGTTTGGTTCCAGACCTTGCTGCTTTTGGTCCGGGAATATCTCGTCATATGCYGGGGGCGACGACGCAGGGCCGGTGATCAATTCCCACCAGTGGTAGTCTGGAGCCTTCACCTTGGTAGCCACGTTTTGCCCGCTGTCCGATCGATTGCCTATTCCACGCTGTGGCACCAGGTTGCTGATACGTCGCATCACTGGATAAGCCTGRTAATCTGGTAGGTTGGGAATCGGTGGCAGAGCTCGGTGGACGCTCTGCTGCAGCTGCAGAATCTGAGCCGAGATTTGGTCTCTCCATGCTGACATTGCAGGACTGGCGGCAAAAGCAGCTGCGTCATTGTTGAGCCTATKCTCAGCATTTGCGCCAACGCAATCGAGAGTTCGAGAAAGGCTTGCGCGCCTAGATCGAGGCCAAGTTTCRTTCCGGACCTGGGATTGGGGTCCGCATGCATCATTTTCCATCATTTCCAGATCACCATCCTTTGCAAATCGCTCAACGTTAGCTGGCAGAGAAGTATGCCAATCAGAAGCGTGGTAGGATGTGATGGATCTTGCRCTGTTTGCGCGGCTCAATTGCTTTATGGGAGTCGCATCTATACTCTTGGATCGCGAATGATAGCCAAGGTCTTCGACTGTTTTTTGCACCTGCGGAGAGGCGGCGATATCTGCAGGACGAGTACCATTCAGACTGCGAATGGTCGGATCAGCYCCGGCCGAGCGCAACTTTCGGATCATCTGAGCACGTCCGTACATAGACGCCAGATGCATCGGTGTCATGCCGTTGTTGTCTCGCAAATCAGCATGAGCTCCGCGTGCTAGGAGASCCGCGAGCAGGCGATAGTATCCCGAGGAAACGCTCGCGTGAAGCATTGATTGGCCATTGACACCTCGCGTGTTGAGATTGACTATGTTGGGGTCTTCGTCCAGATCCACTAGCTCGAGGCAGYTCAATGCGAAGTTCTCAAGATCATTTCCGTTGATGGAGTTCTTGATTGCAGTCCGGCTTTGCATCTGATTCTGGCTATGCCCGGAGCCAGGATGGGTTCCACCCATGTGTTGCTGGCCAAAGGATGGCGGTATGTTTCCATTCGTTTGCGGTGGTAGACCTGGTTGCCCCCCAAATTGCTGGTTCATCATTTGAACCACATACCGCATCATTTCGTCATGGTTTTGATCAACGTAAGTGAAAGTGACGGGRCTTGAAGGAGGCGTGGCAATCCCGTGAGTCGTGAGATTTTGCACTGTAACTTCAACGTCACCAGGCCGTGCAGCAGCAGGCAGGATACAGATGACTGTTCCCCCACCCCACACCTGACTCACGAGGGCAGGTTGCTGTCCAAAGTGGATCTGTAACCCTGGCCGGTAGTTCTGGACAAGGCAGGAGACTTCAATGCCACCAGTAATGTGTCCATGGTTGGGTATKACCCTTCGCACCGCTGGGTATGCGCTTGGGTGTGCSATGTTGTTCATCTGATTTGCCATGCCAAATGGTGGCTGGGYTTGTGAGAGCGGGTGAYTTGGGGAATCCGGACTGGATTCGGGGCTTGCGTGTTGACTTTGCCAAGCGGACGTCGAAGCAGAATAGTTGCCTTGACTCTGTGGCAGGTTGTTGGTCCTCGGGGGGGTCTGATAAAAGCCAGGCTGAAAGGCGTGTGCTGTCGGTGACGTCGAACTCGTTTGTGCTGGTAGCTGGGGCGAGCTGAAGCTGTGGGCAGGTGGAGCGTAGTTGGGAGAGAAAGGAGGGTGCACGTTGAATCCAGCCTCGAATGAAGGCCCAGTTGGTGGACCTCCTAGTGGTGCAGGACGATTAGCAGAGCGTGAGGGATTGATGCGAGTCATGGTCAGCTCCGGCCGCACTCTATATGATCCGCTMCCACTGCCCTTCCGCCTCTTGTTCTGWGATCCAGAGAGTGCCGATGGRGATGCAGGTCGAGAGCTTGGCCGTGATGCAGGTTGACCGAGGCTTGTCTGAGAAGTATTGCTAAAGTGASCTGAATTTCGATCCCTAGTATGTGCTTGGAAAGTATGGGAATGTTGAAGACTTTGAAGRTTGGGAGTTGAAAAAGAATTCCGGCTGAAAGGCGGTAMTGCTTGACTGCCAGAAGCTGCCTGAGGGAAATCACCCCCAGAATAGCCAGGGACCTCAGGGAAGCCATGGTTTGCGACGTCGCTGCCRGTTTTGTTGGTTTGATTCGCTTTRTGATCGTCAGTGATGATSGTTGGATTGGTGACGGCCTGAGCAACAAGTCGATCCAAGTGATCTTTGATGGTGAAGATGACCCTGCCAATWGTTAGCTAGGTGAYATGAAGGCCTCTGACGACTGTTCCGTTGCGGCTGACCTGTAACCCGTCTTCTCTCCATGATGACGACTGTAACATTGGATGCGCATGGGAACACGAACTCGCATCGCGTTTTCTGGAAACTGCTGACTRGACGACGAGGTGATTSGAGTTCCCTCCAAATTTTCCTCGTCCCCTTTCGTGGATTGCCAGCTTTGCCAATCCAGAATCTCTGCCTTATTGAAGACTATGATCCGTTTGGGTTGATCCCCAAGCCAACTTTCCTCCTCATCCTCRTTCTTCAGCTTCTTCCTTGCAATGCGCTTGTTCTCTCGGCGGATGCATTGATCACCTAYRTGTGTGAGCTTCCGGAAGCAATTTCAAGTATCAGACTACTCACAGATRAAGACGAAGCCTCCGTTCATCGGCTTCCTTGGATCGTCCTCAGCCATGTTCAGACTCCGAGGTGGCGCGTGCGGCTCCTGCTGGTTAGCATCGATATTGCGGGTGGCTTCAGCTGCACGCGCAAGTGCCTGCTGCAGYTTTTTCGGATCTTCCATTGCTGTCGCGCACACGCAATGAGCATASACCTCCAACATRGAGGGCGACTTTGGTGGAGGAGGCTTTATRGCCAGCTTTGTCCTYGCCATTGTGTACCCCTGAAAATGGAGCTTGGTCACACCCTCGGCAAGCGGCCACATYGTCAAATCTACATGCATCTGGGTCTCAACTCTTTGCGTCCTCGGCAGCTCGCCGATATGAAGAAATGCGGGGCGAAAGCTTGGATTGACGGGGGGTGGAGCTTGCTGCATGATCGGTGATGTGGACGGCGGCTGATCGATAGGCAGCTCTGGAGTGTTTTGAAGTACCGACCCGGGTACACACGTGGGTTGATATTCGGACGAATGCCGGTTATGTCTCGAGGTGATGGACAGGGATGACCCTTCATAGGATGCATGATGCTAGGATTGGTCAGTATTGCATCCCCGTTGCACAGGAAGCATCCATCATACATTGAAACCTCCTGCGAACGATCCGGGGCCAAATGAATGGAACGCAGCATTGGGAGCTGGCCGGATCGGCATTCTCGCGGATCTGGAAGCAAGGGTGGCACTGGGATTGGTCGGACTGGTCGCAGCGCTATCAAAATCGAACAGATCATTGCTCATCATTGTATCGTCGAAAGTGTCCACTGCGTTAGCTGACAGATGATCGACTGTTGCTTCGTCCGAGACATCAGCGGGGATTGGAATGCGACCTGGAGCTCTTTCCCGGCTGCCCAAAGGCACGTCTGCTGAGGAGCTATCGGAAGAGTCCACTGTATTGCCCTGGGAATCGCTTGACGACTCATTGTGCGAGCTKCCAGACGAGGGCGGGATGAAGGCGCTGGAGCTTGATGGCAAGCCATTCGGGGACGGCTTGTGACTGGCAAGCTCCGCATATTCATTCTCGACATGCTCGTTGTAGAAGTAGTTCTGAGTTTCGAAGTAATCGTGCGGGTTGGTRTTCACAGCCTCAGCCATGTTCGAATCGACGATTTGCGGCGGTGAGGAGCAGGATGGAAGTGAGGGAGGAAATATATCATTGTCGTATTCCATGAAGCGGCTTGGAGCCAATGAATTCCCTGAKATTCGCTCCCTCACGACTGTGAACGCGAATGGTGGCTATAATTCCGGAGCAGCAGATCACAAGGACATGATCCTGATCCTGATGAATGCCCTTTGCCTTGTGGCTGTTGTCGCCTGAATATGAAGGCGGCCGCAGAGGATGCTCTCACTTGCAGTTGATGCCAAGTCGAGTCTGTCAGCTATTTCCCCATCTCGAGAGGAAACCACTTGGTGTTAGATCCGTACAAGAGAGCGATATTCGGAGCTCCAATCGAATTTTAGTGCAGTGACAATCTTCTACGGCTTTCTTGTATGTCCGTACATACAATGGATGATAGATGTGGGGAACACATTTGGGGGGATTTCCCGCCCTGTGGCGGGGCCCTTGGCGCAACTCTGTCACTGACTCTCGGACCAAAGTGACGAGGGAGTGGGTTKGTATATGGGCTTTACATCTGCGCTTTTATAATATGTRACTACAGAGTGTGCATCTGGATTYACAATTCATAAGTCGACAGTCGRTCTCTTGTCACTGTCCACTGTCGGATCCACATGGTTGGACGATGTACGTGGTTTCAAGGCCAACCTGGGTCAGACTTATCCCAGGCTCCGCAGTGAAAGTTGCCGGTAGACTCTCAAGGCTCGTACTTGTAATCCAGACATGATAGTTGTCCTACARACCTGGACAAATCATCACCATACCTGCCCTGTACCCCTTGTCTCTGCCCTCGACATGCCGTATGTGTAGACTGATATTGGGACCTGTACCCGCAAATGCTAGGARCGCCTYTGTCATGKTYATGACAGAAATAGGCAAGCTCAGTTCATCAAACCCGAGGGCTAGCACTTTCCCCTCTCGRTTCTCCACATCGGAAGCTCAGATCATGYRATGGTTGATTGTTAAGCTTCGGCCCGGATATGTGGRGATGACGTGATGCTTTTGGCGGTTATAAATGTAATCGAGGTCGCAGACAGCTTCGACTSCCCGATGTTGTCAAGCTRTTTGGTTAGGAACGTCACAAAACTTAGAAATGGGTAGTCAACATCCAGAGTAAGCGCAAATCCATGTGTCCATAATCTGCGGAGGAAGATGTAACGAGTGAGGTTGAAGTAGCTGGGACGCTTTCAATCCCAGGCTTGACTACGTTGATTGAAATTTGTCCGCTGACCTCAGCCTCCATGTAGTGCTCAGCTGCATCCTGTTGCAACAGGAGCTGCGAAAAAGCTGGTCGAGGAGCACCAAGCGCCACGCAGGTTTCCACACATGACGAATGGCTTATGGCAGCTGATRTTCGAATAGAGCCCCTGAAGTTGTATGCAGGCTGGTTTTGCCCGTTTGGTGAGCATGAATCCTTCACATGAGCTAGCTGCAGCTCTGACTGGAGGTCGACAGTCCAAAGAGTGTGGACCGTACTCGAAGAGAAAGCGATCCCCTATCAGTATATCGAGGTCAATCCCTACCACAAACCTGAGAGCTTATTGAAATTGAATCCAAGAGGCCTGGTACCGACGCTCGAATTTGAAAACAAGCCGTTGTTTGAGTCGAACGTTGTGTGCGAGTTCCTTGAAGAGCAGTACCCTGATCATGGATCGAAATTGCTTCCGGCAGATCCATTCCAGCGGGCCAAGATGCGGATCTCGATGGACTTTGTGACCACGAGAATCATTCCCAGCTTCCATCGATTTCTYCAGTTCCAACCAGATSAGGCATCAGGCTCGATCGACGAGGTGCGCAATGAATATCTGAAGAATTTGAAAGAAATCGCGACGCAAATGGACGCCACCGGGCCCTTTTTCGCAGGCAAGGAGCCCACRTTGGTGGACTTCGTTCTCGCTCCTTGGGCGTTGAGGAACTGGGTTTTTGATCACTTCAAAGGTGGCTTAGGTATCCCAGACGATGGAAAGGGCGGACAGGAGGAGGAGACTTGGAAACGGTGGAGGTCGTGGGCTTCCGCTGTGGAAGAAAGGCCAAGCCTGCAGCAAACGATGAGCGAAAAGGAGCATTACCTACCCATCTATCAAAGATAGTAAGTTGTCAAGCTTCCACTATGATCTGATGCAGATCCTGATGGTTGTCGTCACCAACAGCGCGAATAATACCGCCCAAAGCGAATTGGCCAAGGCGACACGGGCAGGRAAGGGAGTGCCGTAAAGCTCACAGACTCATGTTTGACTTGKAAGATGTTGGTGACGAAGCTGGAAGATGTGGCTTGGGTGCTGGTCAATGTTYAGATGGGATGGGCTCTTCATCGAACATGTAGCGCTAATTAGGTACTCAATGAGCACGGCTGAGTACATGCGTGAAGAGAAMGAAATGAAGCAATACTCCGGAGAAAGTCATCCCACATGTAGCAGAGACCTTGCCTGCACCTCACTGGACCCTGTTGGGCACCTTCGTTCTCCGGCTTATTGACGGAGTCACGGAAAAGCCAGCAAGCACTTCACTGCCATAYTGCATGCAGGATGAAGAGGAAACAAGCATTCGCCACGCGACTCTTGGCTACTACAAAGTGATTGTGCTAAGAACCTGTCGCGCATACTGTGTACACATGAACACCAACAGTGGTTGTTGCATTACCGCTAGCAACAGGATTCAGGATTCGGGTCTCAAGRATCCTTCCAAGCGGATTGACCAGCCACGGGGCTATGTATGTAGAGCCCAGGTCTTCGCATGTCGATCTCAAGTTGCCGTCAACGAAGGCATACGTGTCGCATCAGACCTTGGAGCATCTGCTGGGTAAWGATAGATATACAGCATGCAAGGCACAACGGGACAGCGCTRCTGCCTTTGTGATATTTYGTAATCGTTAARAGGGTKTTGTCCCAACGATGAAATGATAGTGGGAGACGCGAAATTGGTCCTTGATTCGCACAACCTTGCCAAGCATACATTAATTGKTTCTGAACAGTTGAAAGCAGGCCTACAGATCATTGGTCCAGAGCGCCCAGAAGCTGCCAGGCTTCATTCCAATCGCATAAAACGTTCTTTGTCGGAAAGAGTAATAGCGGCAGCAAAACGGCTARAATCTCGACSGTAATTGGACGGCAACGCAAATTAGCTCGTTAGCGCCAGGGGAAATTGCCCCCCCTGGCATTTGCCCATTATTTCCCTCCTGATTCACTTCTCTTTCTTCCTCCCTTTCCCTCCTTRAACCTGTGTCTACCTACGCTCCTTTACCAAGTTGACGACTGCGACGACTTGCGATACACTGCTCGACGCAGTATCGCGCCCACACTCCTTTRATCAAAACAGCAATTATCAAAATATCGTCAARACCAGGACTCAATTCCTTGAAGCGTGTAGCATCACAACAAYTRCACCCGCATTCTTCAAGATAGTACCRAAAACAARAAARAAACACACGACCGCAAAGATGAGGTACCACCTTGTTTCTTTGGCTGCGATGCCAATTTTCGCCATTCTCGCGTCAGCCGATAGCGTGCCCTCGGGCGCTGTTCACCAGAACCACTGGGGCAATCAGATCATCCAGAATGGTTGCGAAATCCCCGTCTACTACGTGTTCGATAATCAGCCAAGCACCTCAACCATTGCGCCCTCTGCGACCATGTCCGTGCCCATCTACACCAAGACTGCTGATGGCGGAGGTGGCAGCACCAAGCTGTTCACCAACAAGAACACAGACCTCTACGCGAAGCCTGCCCAACCGGTGACCCARTTCGAGATCACTCCTTCGGACCTCCAATACTTTGACATYTCCAACGTCAACTCGAACATTGGAGAGGGYRTGAATGGGAATGGCGAGCCCTGCGAAGGATTCCCTCCCTTCATGKCTGGAGGTATGAGTGCCTCCGCCAAAGGCGTCGGCTCTGTTGCGTGCGCTCCGGGCAGCAACCCTTGCAAAAGCTCTTATTCGAAGAATGACGACAACTTCGCCACCACTGCGAGTGAACTTGGTGCAGACATCACCTTGGTGCTTTGCCCGGGTGGAGGAGGGAAGAGCAGTGGCGGCTCCGGTTCCGGCCAGGGTTCTGGTCAAGGCCAAGGCCAAGGCCAAGGCCAAGGACAAGGCCAAGGACAAGCAGCGTCAAGCAGCCCACCAGCAAGCACCCCACCCTCATCTGCCCCGCCTACTTCGACACCCCCGACGCCGACAACCACCGCCCAGGCCAACCAACAGCCAGCCGTTGAGAACAAAGTTGCGCAAGGCAAGCAACAGGAAGGCAACGATGATTCGGACGATAACGTTGTMTGGGTATACGAGACCATTACCGCGCCGGTGCAAACCATCACGGCAGCTGCTGGGCACCAGAAGAGACACGAGCACATCCACCAGCATGCCCACCAAAAGATCAACAAGCGCCGACATGGCGGCGCATAATCTTACCGCCTTCTC
>MSTJ01000389.1:0-15361 GCA_001956345.1 Ramalina peruviana
GGTGGTGCCAAGCAGACATATTTGAGAGACAGTTGCCGCGAACGTTGAGTAAGCGGACTGACGAAGGAAYACCCTCGGTCGAGCTGACCTCATTGTTGGATATGTCCAGTTCTTCCAGGCAACCACAAAATTCGTCAAGCATGTGCAGCGAGGTCAGGCTACGATCATGAAGGTCTGCGCTGCGGATGTATTCCCAGTAAGGCTCGAACGGTTCTATGTCTGTCAAGTGCTTTACAAGACCCTGAGCTGTAAGGGATAGTCTGTTCTCGACATGCGCCATATATCTCGAAGGCAGCAGCCGAGGGTCCGCATCAACGGGTCGATCGATTTGGTGAACAGTAAAGTCTGCCAGTGGACTAAGGGAGAACCCCATGCTAGAGCCTTTGCCAGCTGTAGGAGGAAGTAGAACACTCCTGGTCAATGGCAGCGGGGTCGACATTGCTTGGTTGAAAGTACGATCGGGCCGTGCAGAATACTGAACCAAAGACATCTCCTCATTCTCATCTAGCCGAGACATAGGAGGACCCATCAGCGACCGGTCACCGAATGACATCCTTCGTGAACAAGTCATGATGGACTTTCTCATGGAGCTGATTGGGGTCCGTTGGATGTGTCGTCGGCTCGGCGTATCACCGCTTTCGACTCGCTCGCCCTGATCCCAGCTTTCGTGTATGTCTGGCGATTGCATGTGATCTACAAGTGGTGATGAGAATGCGACAGTCACGACCCTCGCTTGACGTCTCAAATCTCCTTTTCGGTTGGGAGGCTTCGCAGCCCGGCCCTCGAGGATGCTGATCTCRTGTTCAACCTCTTCAGAATCTGGCSGACCTATGTTCTCGACAACCACAGGTAGGTTCGGTGCTTGCTGAGATTGTGGCTTTTGCGACCATTGTTCGTCTGCCCATGAAGTTGCACGCGTGCTTGGTGCAGGCCCACTGGAGGCAAAGTGGGTAAACTTGGACGGTGCGGAGCTGTCTTCAGCTGGACCCATAGTCTTGCCGTCTGCTGTTCTTGGTCGATCCCTGTCAGCTCTTTGTCGGGTGTCTGACTCATGCGAATTAGGGGCCGCAGAATCTTGACTCTCCACTCTGGTTGCTCTAGAGCCGATCGAGTTGCTCGCAGAAACAGCGTTCTTGACCATCTGAAGCTCATTCATCTCGTCGACGCTGAGATCAGGTATGTCTCCAAATAGATCATCCTCACTGCCATCGCCTTTGCTTTCATTCACATCGAGCGCATTGCTRTTGAGAGAACCTTTGTTCTTGACCCACAWYTGTCTTTCTCGATCAAAKATCATACCAGCCATTTGGTCCGAGAGCAGATGGGCTACAGTRTCGGGCGCGATTATCATCCTGGTATGAGAGCTTCCAGAAGATCCGGTCGGAAGAGAACGCTTTGTCGAACTGAACGAAGTCTGAGAGTCTTGACGTGGCCTGTTACTGACATGATCCTGAGACTCGTGTGGTTGAATCATGTCAGCCTGCTCGTGCCGATGCCGTTCAAGGATGCGAATGTTTGGGGGATCACTCGTCACGCTCCGGCCGCCTTCTTGGTCYAAGTTGGGYACAGGAATGTCAGACGGTGTCCTCGACCGTGACATTCTCAATTCCTTTACAGATGACGGTAAGGCCAATCCAAGGTCATCCTCGTCCTCGAACTTGCGTAGTTGACTCACAATCCTAGAATTGAGCTGAGTAGGAGCTCTACGGTCACGAAGCGTACCACCTTCACGACTCGGAGGCCGCGAAAACTCGTCCCTTGTTGATTCAGCGATAATAGACTCCTCATGGATGATGGACGGCTCAACGTTCGATGCGTCTGCTGTCGTATGGTTACTTTGAGGACGCCTTTCGGCGCGAATCAATCTCATGATCTGCTGCGCTTCATTGAAGAAGTCTGCAGTGTTGACAGATGCTTTGCGAGACTTGGCAGTAACATTCTGAGCTGCGTTTACAGCAACAGTCGCTAGAGCTCCAGCAACAATCTGAGTAGGGGCGTCGATATCAGCAGTGGATTGAGGGGACTTATGCTCTCTGAAGGGGCTTCTGAAATCGAGAGCTGAATCTTCTGGTGCATTCATAGCGGAAGATGAAGCATGATTCGGGGTAGGGTTTCTGGGACGTCGCATTTGCCTCATTGCTAAAACGTGAGGATCTGCAGCTTGCTGCTCCTTTTCGTAAAGTGCATCTTTCCGCTTTTTACCAACGAGCGCTGTTGAAGTGGTTCTCGTAGGGTCAGAGGCGTGGCTTTGGGCAGCCAGGCCTCCCTGAAGTCTTTCTTCAGAGCTGCGAATGGTCCTSCGGCGCTTCCGTTCATGGTTCTTCTCAGGAGACGAATGACTTCGTTTGCCGTTCAAGGTGTRAGGAGTCTCCGCGTGTAGAAGCTCCCGCTCAGACTCCTCTTGTTCAGCCTCTGAGACATGGTTTTGCAGGGAGGTTCTATCYCGAGTRRATTCCTTACCAGAACGATGAGATCTACTRTGGGTGCGCGARACAGAATTCCGASTAGYCTTTCTTTTCGAMTCATGCATTGTCGAGCTCGCAGCGTCCAACGAACCAGGATGAGGACGTGGTAGCTGTGGAAGAGCAGGTTCTCTTCGAAGAGGTAGTGGGAAGTCATAGTCATCGAGATTGCCTTCTCCAAAGCTACTATACCTTGAGGTCGTCTTGGACACATGTCTCTGGGACGTGGAGCGAGACCTTTGTGAGCTTTTTGATCCTGCTGAGGGACTTGATGTCCTGCAGTCATTGTGAGTATCGTCAAAATCAGGTTCATGCTGGCCAAGCGTCTCCTCAAATTTGCTCATTCTTCGAATGAGTCTATCGTTTGTAAACGTATCATACTTGTCAAAAAGCTTCAGCGGACTTCCTGACGAACGTGGGCGTTCGGGACTAGATTGAGCCCCCTGCCTGGGTTGAGGTGGCGTTTTCGGTGTCGGTGGATTCAGATCCTGTTCTGCCTGAGACAGACCTTTCGCTGATTTGCTGTCATGCAACTTCTCTCCCAGGGCAACATTCGGAACATCAAGGCCGTGCATCGAAGAAGAAGAAGGGCTGAGCGGTCTTCGTTGGAAAGAACCATCATCGGAGTATCCGCCCCTTTTCACGCTGACAAATCCTCCATTGGAGGCAAAAGCATCAGTCCCCATGGACAGGTCATCGGGTAGCGACTGGCTTGTTATATCAACGACTGCATCGCGAATGGCAGTCCGCTCCGACGCCGAGGTTGCAGAGTGCGAGACGCGACGCTCGGCAGTCCGTGAGGAAGCTTGCCTCTGTCGTTCGATCTTCAGACGATCCATGTTTGAATTGAGTCGACGCATCGAGGTGTCGATAGCTGCATAGTTGACCTGCCCATCCGAAGACTCGTGCTTCGATATGTAGACTGGACTGAAACCATCGCTTAGGCTATGTTCCTTGCTACTGACGCTACCGGCAGGGGACATCTCTTTCTTGTCGTGGGCAGACGGTGATCCATTCGGAAGATATGCGAATGGCTTTTTCTCCTGATTCTTCTGGTTCTTCTCCCCAGGCACGACCACCGCGGGTTTCTCCTTTCCTACCTGCTGGCTTGCCGAGTGGGACATTGATGACTGCCCATCCGAAGGCTTATCCTCACTCTTCGTTCGAAGCTTTCTTCCCGGGCTCTTTTGTGGTGTCTTGGACTTGACGGTGGGCGGTCTGAAYATACCCTCAAGACCTACGGGTTCAGGACTGAAAAGATCGGTCTGTGGAGCCGGTCCTGCTCCACCCTTTACCAACCTTTTCTTCCATTCTGGAGTCGCTCCGAGATTTTCCTTCTGCGAGCCTAGGGATCTATGTTGGACTGTCCCCTGCGGCGCAGCAGCATTGGTTCCATCTCTGCTCGCCAGGGTTCCACCCGGTATCTGAGATAACATAGTCCCCTGCGCTTTTTTCTGACCATCAAGCGTACGTCTGTTGGAGGARTTGAGTTCCGACTGCGTTCGTGCCTTCAAAACATTCTTCTGACTCCCAGTCGACATTCTTGAAGATGCGCGTCTCTCAGAAACACCTCCACTRATATTTTGGGTAGCGGAGGACGTTCTGGACTTCGGCATGGGAATGCGGCTCTGCGATCCATCGRTCATTGACGTTGGCGAGTCRCGTACGGCTGGACTCGAATGCTGGGATCGCGGCTGAGACACCCAGTCTTCAGAGAGCGAGTCGAACAGGTTGTCCATTTTRTTATCRGGCGTAGATCGTTCAATCGCAGTGCAGGGTGCCGTTCAAAAGGCCGCGAGCTGTAACATGCATGGGTAGCAATAGGTAATTGATGTTTGCATCAWGCAATTTCTCGACATCTACACATCGCCTCCAGTAATTTCGTAGATTCGCAGTCTTAAGGAATTCGCGACGGCTTCGCGATTGGTGATTGGTGGGGCGCTTTCTATCGAAGTTGCTCAAAAGATAAACAAATACTCCTCCGCCCGGCGTTTTCCCGAGCTTTAGCCGCGTCACCGTAATCAATCGTATGCACCTCGTGGTATAATATTCACTACTCATGCACTCCTTACAAAGCTCCCTATCTACCAAGTTGAGAAGCAAACGCTTAAATAGAAACATTCGGCTGATTTGTCCCTATTGTTCAACCCTCACAATAAAGACGGTGCTCCAAAAGCGCCTRACGCTGCATCAAGCATAATATCAGCCCCTTATTACTACTTTCGGACTATCCTCAACAATGGCTCTATTCTTGCTCGTTTGCTCAGACCGACTCGATACTTTGAAAGTCCAGCACTGATAGGACTGTGCTTATTCGGACCTTTCGGCGTGCTAGCGGCAGCCTTCGGAGGCGTTACTGGTCCCTCTGGTGGAAGAGTCTCTGACTGATCAGCACTAGCGTTATTGGTCGTTTTGCTTGTCAGCTTCGCTTTASCACGATTTCCGCTGGATTCTGTCAAAGCACTGCTTTCAGGGCCTGGATCACGGCGACCTTGGGGTTGAGACTTGTGCTCCTCTGGGGCTTCTGGTTCATCTTCCGAATCGCTGTCCAGCACCAAGTGGGATTTCTTGCTAGAGTGACCCCGCTTTGAGATCTTTCTTGATGTCACTGCTTCGCTTTCCGAATCACTGTCCACAACGGACTGAGGATCCTTGCTGGGCTGGTCGCACTTTGCGACCAATTTCGTGTTCTCTTCTTCGYTTTCGGAGTCGCTATCAACCACGGACTGAGATTTCTTGGACTGGCCACCTTTTGCGGGCTTTCTGTTGGTTGATGCTGGATGTCCCTTGCGTTCTATACTGTCTTCTCGCACGCCTTGCTCTATCCGCGGGGCCGGCATATCTGCATCTGTAGCCTTCTTTGGCCGACCTCGTTGTCTTTTGGGTTTAGAGCCTTTCTTGATCAATCCTTGTGTTGAATGACCATCGATCTCTGTCGTCTCGGCCTTGAACCTTGGCAGATCGACTGCCCGAACATCCTCTACTTGATCTTCGGCATTTGTTGGACTCCATGTTGGTTCGATCTCTGAAAGTGTCACCTCGGATTTTGAAACGTCCATGTCCTTCTCATCAGCCTCTTCCCCTCGTCCTGTCTTAGCAGTGACTTCTGCAGAAATACATTGCTTACCCTTCCTCTTCTTGCGTTCCTTTTTGCCTGTTGCGACAGCCTCTGGTCGTTTCGAATAGTCTGTTGGCACTACGATTTCGCCGTCATTTCGTGTTCCTCTTGATCGACTTGGTCTTGGTTTGTACTGTTCTTTCGGAAGACCAATTGATATGTCATCGGATCCAAGGTCGTCAGCTGCGGTCTGGTCGTGCTTTGTCAATTTCCYCTCATCGGAAWTTTTCACGGTCCTGGTAATKTGCACATCGGGCGCAGGCCTGCCGACCTGGTTCAGTGACAGTGAATCATCCTGAGCCTCAGGTAGTACGACCATGGGCCTGAGAAGCCCTGCAGTATGGAAAGTAGGAAGTGAGGTCGGGTCTGCCCTTTCGCTACCTTGACTAGCATCGGCCGCCTCATTGATCAAATTTTCGCCATTATTGATTGTTGGTGTTTTGCCTGAAGCGATTGCAGAACCGCTCGATGTCGGTCCCTGCTGTGCTTCAAAWTCATCAGGGTTGAGATTTGGAGCGGCAGACGGCTGTGACGTTGCCTCCTCTTGAGTTGCTTTGTATGTACTGCTGGCAATGCTCCGGCTGTGAGACGGTATCGTAGGCGTGGGCATTCTCTCATCCGACTGAGACTGAGGGTAGGGTACGTGTTGTTCATGATCTGATGTGGTTCTCATCGCAGACGAGTTGAAGGGTTGAGGTGGAGTCGAGTTCGGTACGGTTGGGATGGYGTTCGAGGAGCCTCCTTGTGGACGGCTCCCGCGTGAATTGCTAAGAGTCTGGGGTAGCTCTTGCGCTCCGTTCTCTTTGCTTTGATGCGAGCTCYGCATTTCTACTCCAGTGTAGGACGCTCCTTCGRGCTCTTCGTCGCTACTACCAGTAAATTTGAAGATGTCCGCTGAATCGTGATCGCGCCTTGTCCCATGTRTTCTACCTGTTTTGGCGTCCKTCTTAGACTTTGCCTTCTCCAACAAMGTCGTMGTACGTTYTTCCAGACTCTGGGTAGTTGTAGTAATAAGCGAAGCATCTTGAARTTCATTCATGGAGGTTCTAGCAAGAAACTTGTTGTGGGTTGGCGTAGGATCCAGTAGGCTTTTGTGAGCGTCTTGCATGTCCCGATTGAGCCTCTCTGCAATTGACACCGCACATGAGCAAGACTGTCTGGTACGCACCCTTTCRCTGACTTACCTGTAGAGCCTGTACTTCTCATATCTGTATTTCCATCCGCCACGGTTCTCTGACTACTAGCAAATTGAGCACTCTCCCTGTCAAGCTTGACCTCTTTCGCAGGAGGGGCATCCTCGTCCTCGTCCTCCTCATCGGAGTCTAGGATATATTTGCGTTTTGTCATCATGTCAACCAATTTTCRAGAACATGTGGAAGTCAATTGCGCGTAACAGACATGACGATTATCTGGACTCGAATGCGGGGCATCCCCGAGATGGGCGCTGAACATTGGAGGGTCGGCAATTGGATTCGCCTGAAACGCGAAATAGACGCGYAGAAAGATTCATCACGTGATGTCTAAATTTACATTGCMCCAAGCCAAGCAAGCAGGTCTATTGAAGAGCCAGTCGTGAGGTGCACATAAAGGCTGTACAGTATTTCATTCATTCATTCGTGGGAGCAACCATAACACCACGACCGAAGAACTCGCCGATCGTYCCRAATCGATCTCGRCTTCTCTGCAATGCATCCTGAAACATTTCATGTTTGTCTGCGGACTCCTCTTGGGCCTTCCTGAAGGCCCGAATGTTATTGTTCGCGGGAGCACACTTGGGGCATTCAGCTTCTTGCCCATCATTTTCGTTGAGACAGCTTTGATGAAAGGAGTGCTTGCAAAGAAAATGCACAGTCGGGAGATCGAGACTTCGGCCGCAGGCAGCGCAGCGACTCGCCGTGAAGGTAGTAGGCTTGTTCTCCAGATCAGCCAACTCCTTTCGTTTGGTATCTGTTTCTGTTCGGTAGCTCTCGATCAACCGACGGTTGTTCGTAATCTCCTTGCGTTCTCGGTCAATGGTCGCACCCAGGTACTTCTTGACCAACCCCATGGTAGCAACAGCATTAGTGCTGAGAGTCTGGATGACCTGTAAAGGAGCCATAAGTCCATCCTCATCAATCTTCTTCAAGACCACGTCTAGCTCGTCGCCAGCTTCTTCAAGGGCTTGTGTGCTTGAAGTGAAGTATGCTAATGCGGCGGGATAAAGCTGCGGCTCATCGGGACCGTATTTTTTCAAAGCCTTAATCGCGCCAGCTGTGTCCTTTGCCGACGTGTAAGAGCGGAAAATGTCGAAACGGAGCCCCTGCTGCTCTTTGACCATGATGGTGCCATCTTTGAAGTCTGATAGATGAGACAGCAAAAGTACGTTTGAAGTATCGATGGGCAGCTGTGACTTCATTAGCCCGTGTCCCGTGGCCATAACAAGACACTTACATCTTTGCCCTCTATCAGTCGTTTAGCTTTCGCCTCCCAAATCTTCTTTTCCTCTCCTTTTCTGGATGCAGCGGTCTCAAGGTAGATCTCAAATAGAGTCGTGTAAAGTCCAATCTTGTCGTTCTCATCTAGGTCATCCTTTTTGAGACAGGCTTCTAGAAACGTGATGAAATTATCGGGGTGGTCGACGAACGAGGAGAACGCAGTCCTTGGCTTGGGTATATTGTATTGCCTTACCGGCTCCTCGATTACTACTGCTGCATCAGGATCAGAACGTGCGAGTTGTCCAGCGGCGGCAGGCGTGATTGACAGAACGGAAGCTTGTCGATACGGCAATGGAATGAAAGATGAAAGATTGGAAACTGTAGTAGCAGATGTGCCTTGACCAGCGGGCGTGGATGACTCGATATCATTGTTTTTTGGCTTGTAGATTCCCGTGTAGTAGTCCACGAAAACCCGCGTACAGTCTTCTGGACAGTGTTCAAGCAGTACTCTGGCATACTTCATCAGGTTAGGATAAGCCATCTCCGGTTCGAGATGCCAAATATAATCCAGAGCTTCTTCATAATCCTTTGAATCTTCGATTAGGATGTCCACAACTAGCTCGTGCTCCTGATTCTTCTTTGATAGGTAGACAGCCTGATCAAAGTAGCCGCCCTGGCGGCACATACTGATGGCAGTTTCGAGATCAAAATTTGTTCCAGACTTGATAAAGGTTTCCAGCTTGTCAGTGTTCTTGAGCTTTGCGTAGCAGTTCAGTAAAAGCGTTGTGTGATCCACCGTCGCTCTGTCGTGGTCATGTAATTCCTCAAGATACTCGATGAGATTGTTGATACGCTGAGAATCCAAGAATTTGCGGATAATCTGGGATGGCTCTGTACTGTCTATGGCTTTGAGATACTGCTGCATCGCAGTGTCGTAATCCCCTTTCCTGTGCAAGAAGTCGCCATATTTCCGATAGATCACATTGCGTTGGGCCGCATCTATGCCGGCTTTCTGTGCGAAATTGATAGCCAAGACGTAGAGATCCCTTTGGTAGAAGATTTCCAATTTTTGCTGCAAAGCTTTCTCGTGGTAGCGAAGAAGCTGTCAAGTCAGTGAGGGATCTGATGAAAGTAGAAAGCACTTACCTTGCCGTCCCGAGTGAGAATGAAGAGGTCACCCCATTCRATGAAGACTGTCCGGATTTGGGAGTTCAAAGTCTCCGTGTACGCGATGTATTTCAGATCCGTGTCCAAAAGCGCAAAAGAAGACGTGCTAAAGATTTCGTCGACTTGTGCSGCGCCGAATCTTCGTAATCCACCTGGTCTGGCAGACGATGCTGTCTTTGGCGGCGACACTATAGCAATGTAATCACCATAGAGCTTGACAAGCTGCTTGGGTCCCTCGTACGCAAACGAGGGCCCTCGGCCGTTGATTCCATAGTAATTTATGGCATCATCCCTCACGACGAYAACGTCACCATTGGCCTCATCAAAGGTCATGCACCCAACGCCACAGCCGGAATCCTCAAGCACTTTGGCAGRTTGGCCCTGGCCTTTCCCACTTATGGTCAGAACCAGTACCCTGCCGGTAGTTGCAATATAAAGGGTTGTATTGGGCCCCTCTCGAAATTCGACGCCGGTGATCGGCTCCTCAGATTCAAAGACTGTCCGTTGCTTTTGACCTCGATTATTGATGAGATCTCCTCGGATCACAGTGACTGCTCCGTTGCCAAAGCCCACAGCAAGCTGCGAGAGATCATCTACGGTGGCAAATGCCGATATCTRTGCACATCAGAAGAGGTCCATYYGGRGATGAGGGTTGATATAGTACCGGAAACTGTTTTCGTCCGTTRTGTATGCCCAAGGTGGACAGACATTGAGGATATCCAGTCTTCTTCTCGGTCTTRTCCARGGCCCACACCTTCAGCACCGGCTCATTCAATAAGTCTTCCGATATGGTGACCAGCAATGCCGTCCCATCCACCTGCTTCATCTGGGTGATGGTCCCGGTATCATGTGCTTTCCACGTGCGCACCACCTTGAAGGCCTGCGAAAGGATCCGAATCTGACCATCGTTGCTGCTTGCGAACAGGTTATCCGACCCCGAGCACACACAACTCAGTTCGTTGCTCTTGCGGAATCAGCCCCAGCCCAGGCCTCATGTAGCTCATCTTACTAACATCGAAAAGACTTGAACTCTCCCCGTCTTCGGTGGGCTTGACCTCAGAGACGTCAAAGAAGTTGAATATTTTCCACTTGACAAGATATTAGCATCTGTGATGAAAGCTGAGTAATTATCACCAACCGAAGTCAGAGCCATGTGTGCGCTCCATTTGCAGATTGATAAAGCGAACAATTACMTTCATGGAGTATACATGATTGGTAGCTCGCAGGCCCCACGTTTTTGGCGTGATGAGGCAGGTCACGTGATTCGGCAATGGGTCCGAAACGAGCATCAAATATCTACCGAGGGTACACCAAATATTCGAAGCCGATATACTCGTGGTTCTAGGTCAGACAACATTGCATAGAGAAAGCTGTCACCCACTGCACCTGAACTTTGCAGCAATTTCCAGGTTCTTGAAATGAACACCGTGCGCAGTTTCGAACTGCATAAATTGCATCAAGCATATTTAAGAAAAGTGCTTCACACTGCATCTCGCAGCTGCAGGGGCAAATGCAAGGCAGGTGATGTTTTGAAGCACGCACTGCTCCCATGACTGTGATTAAAGTCCACCCTGATCGACATTGCATCTTATTATCACCTGGGTGCCTGAAATCTGTACTTGGTAGATATGCCGGTGACGTTCGCCCGTTGGCCGGATCGTCAGGGCAATCTATCGAGAGTATCCGGCAAGATGCATCGATTCTCACATCTAGAACTCGAATGAACTTGGCCGATCAGATTTGCCCCTATTGAGATCGCAAGCTTTTGCAACTTCTGTTAAGCATTGCGCCTGGTACGGGATATCGGGAYTGATCCCGGCAAGGGGCCGTCTCACCAATATTGAAGACAGAATTCCGATTCGTCGCCCAGATACACCAGCGACCCAGACCGTCCGCAACTATTGATCTTACGAAGTCCTAACTAATCATGGCCGTCGGACAACGGCTGTACCAGCGCAGAGGATGATTGAGCTGGTCAAATGCCTGTATTGATTAGGGGCAGCGATTGGCAAATGAAGAAAGCCGACAGCAGTCAAATTCCACTGCGAGGATAACATCATGAATCAGGTGTAGTTCTTGACGGTATCATTTTCAAAAAGCGGTTGACTAATTTCAATTGCCCCAAGCTCCTGCATTGACTTTKAATCCGCCCTGACACCCCTGCAAAAAGCAATTTCGAGGTGACCCAATTTAGCCTAGTGGGTGATCAACTCCTTCGATTTGCATCTGCGTYCCAAAAAGGAGCATCAGTGATTGGTCAATGCCCGCTCCTCGTGGGCGACCGCCCAGCAGATTTTAGGGAGAAAAGTGAAAACAACAAGACCCTGTCGCCCTCCACTCMAATCAAGGTTTGCGGATGATCCCAGTACATCTTCCAAGTCCCTCTTTCTCTCGCCTTGCYCTTCTGATAACTCYTCTTCTTCTTCTKGCTCTCCCTYYGTCGCGCGAYCTTTYTGCTGTCACCATTCASTTTTGCTTCTGCAACACTTTCATGAGCACAAAGGTGTTATGTCGAGTTCSCTAATTTAAMGCTACGCCACAATCATACATGCTCCGTTTGAAACGTTGCGAGCCTTAAAATCCCCCCTCATTCGGGAGCGTGGAGCTGTAAAATCCTTCTTTTTTGGTGTGGTATAACGCTCCAGCGACATGGCTCCCTCATTGCGTGACTACAACTCATGGGTGCCTCGACCTTCGACAAGGGACCGTGAAAGGCCACCTTCGACACGCGACCATGGTGAACACTCCCTCATGATCCCCAGCCGGACCTCATCGCTCCACTCCAGAATCACTCAGCCCATACCTTCCGCCTCCAGCGTCAGGCCTAACCAGAGGACGCCAAAGACTTTGACGCATGCTTACATGGTATGTGGTGTGGACCGGGAGCCTTCGCAATGGGTCAAGGCTCCACCGCCTGCCCAAGGAAAGATTGGTCGAATGAAGGGTGCTGTAGGACAATTCTGGTTGCCCGAAATCTTGGGGAGTAGCCCACGTATGGAACATGATAATGAAGTCGCGCGCTCACTACATTCTGCCATGAGGGTGTGTACTACTCCAAGGAGCACCTAAGCCATTACTGACCTTCCATAGGCTTGCTTTCCGCATGATGTTGAAATCATCTCACAGCGTAGTCAGCCTCATTGCACACATCATTCCTTCGTCCTCCAGCAAGACTCTTCGCACACACTCTATGGTATTGCGTTGCGGGTCTGGGCAAGAGCAGACGAGAAACGGGCAGAGACCATTCGTGACCTGCGGAAACGAACAGAGGCCGATTACTATGATGCTCCCGACGAGACGTACTGGATACCTTACTGCCTCAGCTTTCTATCTCGCTACCCTCTTTACGACTTGCTGGGRGACTATCTACGAGGCATGTGGGTTCATTGGAACAAGAACAGCAACCTCTTCCATGCCGAAGAGGTCTCGCGAATTCTCAGCTTTCCAGCTCCACGGCTGAATGACCTTGTCCGGATTGACATGAAAGATTACGCGCTCTGCTATCAATTCCCTTCCTCGCCGACAGGCTTTCAAAACTTCGCCATGTGGCCACTCTTCTCTTGTCTGTCGGTCCCAAACATTGTCGGCGTCATCGAGGCTGCCGTGTCGCCTACGCGCCGCATCATCTTCGTCAGCCACTATCCTGCCATGCTCACTGTCGCCTCCGAAACGATCCGTCACTGTATACGAGTGTATGAATGGAGCGGTCTGTACGTCCCCGTCGTGCATGCACGTCACGCCAAAGAGCTTGTCCAAGAACCAGGTCCATACATGCTTGGTATCACGGCCGAATGTCGATCATTGTTCACAGCACCATCGGACGCTCTTGTGGTTGATCTCGATCGCAACTATGTCATGACCGCGGCTCCTCCTAGCGCACTCACCCATGGTCAGCGCCAGAAAATGATCTCTCGACTGACCAACGCTTTGAGTGGCGACGTCCAACCGGCCGGTGTGCCTCAACATCTTCGTGGGTCTTATGCAGGCGGCAAACTGATCCCTGCTGGGCAAATTATCGTCATTCGTGGAGAGGTCGAGACGATCGAGAACCCGTCATGGTGGAATCAGGATAGCGTGATGGGCGTCGTCGACAACGTCTGTGTAAAGCTGGTAAGTCAATATTCTCGTGTGTCAAATCAGCAGTCGCTAATCGAACAAGGGCCGCAATTCCGGAATGAAGGCCATCTTTGGGAGCTCTGTCAAGAAACCACTCATGACCAAGATATCCATGCGTCATTTGAACGAGATTGTCCGAGAGCGTAATCAATATTCGAGAGATGCCATGGAAGCTTGGCAAGATTTCATCAACCTCAAGAGCAGAATGGATAGCGAGCTGTCCAAGGTCACCAAGAGAAACAATTTCCTGGTTGATGAGCTGGAAAGCTGGAAGCAGCAATTCCTCAAGTTCCAGGCGTTTGCCGAACAGCTCAACAAGGAAACACAAGAGCTCAAGGTCAAGATTGAGACTCACAAGCGTGAGCACCGTCGCCTCACCGCCCTTATCGAGCAACAGAAGGACGACAGCGCTAGATTGACGGTCAAATTATCTGGCGCTGAGAAGCAACGCGATGATGCGTTGGAGGCGCTTGTCCTTCAGCAAGAGATTGCTGAGGAGCTTGAGCGGGAACGCAAGCGCAATAGAAAGGAACTCTCTGCATTGCAGCACACCAACAGCACRCTTGTCCGCCAGCGTGACGAGTCTCAGCGCGTGGTCCTCCATCTGCGYGCCTTGATCCATGGTCAGACTCATCACATGGAGCACATTGTTCGCACGCTCAACGATGGGTCCGARCTTACCGAGGAGGTCGGCGAAGGCTACGAAGATTCTCCTGAAGGAGCGGAGGAACCTGAAGGAGGCGAGGCAGGGCACCTGGCGCCTGYCRACCGCAGCGAGGCTCGAYGCTCGGTGAGTCAAGCGAGCATGCTTAGCAATGGCGAGAAGGTCACACCCGAGATGGAAACCAGCTTCCTCTYAGGCCTGGCTGGCAAAAAGGCCCATTCTCGCCTTAGCATTGCAGATATCGCTGACCGCAACCTGCGTGACAAGACCGACGCGATCGCCGATATCATCCGAAACATCAGCGACCAGTGTGCCGCCGCTGTTGAAGGGCTGCACCTCGCCCAAGGCGCAGAATTGGATGAGCAAGAGCACATCGACCCTGCCTTGACGGCGAACAAGCCGTCCCACAAGTATAATGGATCCGAGGGCGACGCCTCCATGCATACAGATGTCTCCGGTCTCAGTAATCCTGATGACATGGCCGACAACGACTCCGGACATGGCGAGTCACCGGGTCATCTTACGCCAATGGTTGAGGGCGGGCACCGTCGACAGTCCCAAAGTTCAACGATTCCTCCCACACCGGATCTGATTGGTGGTAGATCAAACACCAGCATGAGTGGCTACAGTGTGAGCACMGGTGGGACGCATGAGCGGGAAAGCGTTCAGTACCAAGGCCAGCATCACGGTAAAGACCAGATCAAGGTGGTCGGTGAGGACGAGCCACATGACAGTGGCAGCGAGYTGGCCGAGCACGGAAGTCTTATTGGCAAGAAACATCAACCTACSASCAATCGACCAATGGCTACCAGAATTGTGAACTGAGAAAAGCGTCCTTGGATGASTTGATAAATCTTGCATCATTCCATGCTATGGGGAGTCAACGGGATTTGTTTGAAGGGACAACATGTATCAACGGCGGCTCGATCCTGTCAACAAGCAGGATTTCATAATCACAACATCGAGCTGCTGCCGGTCAGCGAAGGGGCGCGGGACATCTTTTCCTTAATATGATACCGATCTTTGGATCTTGTGTACATAGTCGCCAGCCTCACTATGATAGCCTGCAGTGGTATTTATTCCTACACATGAGTCTCAAAATAAATGTTACCTTTGACGAAATCCGTTCGTAGTTTTCCTGCCCTGTYCATACTCACTTTCATCATCATCATCATCATTCTCTWTCAACTGGCCCTCATTCCATCTCGTCATCAAATGACCRTTCTAAAATACCCTCGAATTGAAAATTCCCATGAATGCCACTCCTCCTCCCACCCCATCCACTYTATTCCTTCCACCCCATCCACTCCMACCCCTGCTCCTCACCCCCCTCCCCCACGCTCCCCACCATTACCTCCCTCCCTCAAACCCAACACCATAGCCTCCAACCCCAACCCCCCCTCCTCCCCTTTCCCCTCCC
>MSTJ01000390.1:0-15356 GCA_001956345.1 Ramalina peruviana
AAGAGACTTGACGTACATAGTGGGTATAGGACTAGGCCTGGCGGAAAGAGAGCGCATCAGTGCCTTGATCGAAATTGATTTGCCGTTCCCTGGCGATCCGTGCAGAATGACGCCCCGCTTCCATGATATTGCGAACTCCTTGTACTCGGCCTCATTCTCAAAAAACCCCTCAACGTCAGCTATCAGCTCCTTCTTAAAGGTAGGATCGAGAATGACGTCGTCCCAATGTGCTTGCTGCACACTTTGATAGAGTGATTGACTCTTCGTCCATTCGTTCTGGTCGAACACCCAGATCTCCTCTCGAGCGTCTTGATTCCACTTCGTCGCTTCTGCTATGAGCTCATCCACAATCTTTGGTGGGGTTTCGTCCGAGGCCACTTGGCTTCGCTTGTGAAGGATGAAATGGGCTTTCTTATGTTTGCCAAATAGATCCTTTACCCAATCAACAGTGAATATGATGAAGTCCTTGTTCCTCCATGAGCAGTAGTGCGTCCCGAAACGTATGTCATCTGTGAGCTTACCAGCCTTCGCGGCGGCGCGGCGATTGGCAACCACATACTCTCGGACAGCAACAAAACGCCCATCGTCCTCATCCAGAGACAAGGCTGCATTTCCAGCTCTAGCATAGTCAAGAATGCCAGCCTTTTCGTCGGCGACTGTGAYGATGTGATCTGGATAATTTTGGCGTAGCGAAGTGACAACACGTAAGATGATGTCGTCGCGAGGCAAAGCACAATATTTCTGCCAGTCTTGCCAGACGTTTTCGAGAGCGGCAGATTTCTGAACCATGATGAAGTTTAAGGACAAGGAGGCTTCAAAGATGGATCTTGGAGCGTTGGGCTGAAATGGGAAATGTTGGGTTGACTCGAATGGCAATAGGACAATTGAAATGAAGTAGAGAGGGGAAGTAGCACAGAGAGATCAAAGTAGAAGATGGAAAGTAGCACGAGAAAACTAGAAAAGAGGGAGGAAAACAGCACAGAGACAGAAGGGAGGCAGTACAGAGATGGTGACGAACATTCACTTTTATACTCTCAGGTGATTTCACAACGCTCGCCTTCCGTCTACACCGCTTCCATCTTAGGCAACCAAGTGTTGCTGCCTATCTACAGTCATAGCCCCAAATTTGGCCGAACGACCAATTCGAGGCTGAGGTATTTATCGACGCTTCCGATGTCCTGCACTCAGTGGATTCGACTACTGAATGTCCCGTCCGAGGCGTCCGAGGGGTCTGGAGTCTGACCAAGAAGTGAAATCAGCCTTGGAAGCCTTATCAAGCTAAACCCGATTTAATGACGCTAGCGGCTTGCAGGTGGGGCTAGTCTCTTTTCGGTCTCTTCGGCCCTTAGAAACATCGAATTTCTTTTGCGAACGCACATCAGACACGTAAGATCATGGATGCCATCGACCAAGAGAAGCAGAAAGCTGTTGCCGAGGCTGACAAAGAGCTTGGTAGACTATGGCGAGCTTGGCGAACGGTGCACGAGATGTGCCAGGACAGGGGGTACGAACTGGATGAGGATGAACTCCACATTTCCCTTCAAGAGTTCAAGGACCGCTTTTCGGACGCSAGCGGTGCTGCCGAGTAAGTCCACCCTCCCACATGGGGCTGTGAAGGAGAGGCAGCGATACTGGCCAACAGTAGTATCGCAAGCTGACATGSAAAACCTCTTGCTCTCCATCAGCCGCAAGAAAATGACCGTCTCCTTCAAACCCACCGACGCCATGCTCACCAAATATACGCCCGAAGCCACCGCYTCCAACCCCGACCCTGTCCCCAAAATCGGTACTATCTGGATCGAATTCTCCTCCGAGCCAAGTATTGGCATCAAGCAAATGCGCACCTTTGCCCAACATATCTCCAAGCACCAGTTCCACACGGGTATCCTAATCACCCAAGCCAGCATCACCCCAGCAGCGATGAAGATCGTGCCTGTCGTGCTGCCGTCGATCATCGAGACATTTCAGGAGCAAGATCTATTGGTCAACATAACGCACCATGAGTTGGTGCCGAAGCATGTCTTGCTGAGTGCGGAGGAGAAGAAGAAGTTGCTGGAGCGGTATCGATTGAAGGAGAGTCAGCTGCCAAGGATACAGACAGGAGATCCGGTAGCGAGGTATCTGGGCTTAAGGCGGGGGCAAGTGGTCAAGATCATCAGAAAGAGTGAGACTGCTGGGAGGTATGCGAGTTACCGGTGGGCAATATGAGTGGAACGACATTAATCTTTCCGTTGGCAAAATCTACATAGCGCGGAGTTTACGGAACAGGGTTCAAGAGAGTACCGGAGGACTTTCTCTTACGATATCAACTCTTTTTTCAAGTCCTCCGTGGTTACAGTCGGCTCGTTCCCTGACCGTCAGTTGGATGTGTCCCGCAAAACGCGTCGCAAGATCATCTCGCTTGCAATTTCGGACACTTTGGTGTAATGGTAATGCCCAATCCAAATTTTCTATGCCTCACCTTCCTCCGCTGTGCGCATAAAATTAGACTCTTTTCAACTTCCTCCCTCCCTTGCCTCCGGCCCTCGAGCTTTACATAGGCCTTCAGCGCCTCACCACAGCCAAGACCCCACGGTCCTCGACCTTTGGATGTTCCAGCAATTGTCCTCAACACAGCTGGGGCAATCGCAAACCTATTACTTGAATTTTTGCCTCGATACGATCCGCGATGGTCAGCAGCCCTTCCCTGTCAATCAGACCCTGGTCACCTGTATGCAAAGACCCATCTCGATCGAACTCTTTCGGCCGTCGCTTTCCCAACATTCAAAAATCCCATCACTATCTGTCGTCCTGAGGCCACCATCTCTTCCTGCTGGTTAAGGTCCTGATCCTCTTTCTCAGGACCCAAGATTTCGATCTCGTGCTCGAGCACATCGTGCCGCAGCGTCGCCATATTTGTAGTCGTATTTGCCTTGGGGGTAGGTTGTATCAAGCCATACGTCTTCTCAAAGTGAATGATCGAAGTGCACGTGACCTATCCTGCTTATCTTATCATCCATCCCGAACCATGGTGGCGACTCAACAGCTCCCATACAATTTTTAATCAAAAATTATATATCCAAATCCGGTTTAGCGTCTTTCTCAAATATCACTCGGCAGTGCTGGCATGGGCCCCGCCCGGGGCTGGGCCCTAATCCGCCCGCCCAGCCCGCCCTAGCCTGGGCCCTATGCTTCGAGAGGGCCTAGCCCGCCTTCGCCCTGAGCCCCTTGAGGGCTAGGCCCCGGTAGGCCCTGGAAGAATTATCTTGATTAGTAATGATCCTTGTTTTTAAAGCCGGACTTTTCAATACCGGATACTAGTCCTTTGTTATTTTCACTGACTAATATAAGTCTTGGCGCCAAGCTTGCACGTGACGTAAGTATACCGTGGGCCCGGGCCCGCCCTAGCCCTAGACTATCCAAGGGCTAGGCCCGCCTCGCCCAATGGTTTTGACGGTGGGCCCGGGCCCCGCCCTTAGCGTTGAGGCGGGGCGGGCGGGGCCCATGCCAGCACTGTCACTCGGTTTGCGACCTTTTTACCCGATAAATTTGGGTGGAGGGCGGACGAGATCGGTATCAAAATTTTATGGCCCAATTCAACGCCGGAAGGAAAGGGAATGGATGGATTGGGGTTAGTGCACCCGTGACCGTTCCGTCGTCATCGTTGCGCGGTGGTGGTGTTTGGTGGTGACACATGGGAGAAATGCTGGGGATGAATCCACTTGTGCTCAGCATTCAACACGGCTGGGTCATTCAACAAGTCCCCCAAAGATATGCCTTCCACATCCATCCACCCACCGTAGTCTTCCTCATCAGCCATCACCTATCTGCCTTCCAGTCCATACCTTCCGTATCCTACCCACTCAGCCTCCGCGTCCGATCTCAAGTCGAATTGGAACCCGTCCGGCTGATGGGCAGAAGCGCTCGAACCGACCGATCAAATTGGTGTAATCGTTTGCCCGGTCAAGGTATCGGTGCGTGGCCTCGTTGCTGATCTTGGAAGTCAAGTCTGTGGTCTGAGATGAAAGACGATACATTAGATTGAGCTTCAATCACTGGCGGTCAACTTATGCAAAAGAGACCGGTATTGCTCGCGCGTGAGGCTGGTCATGTTGAAGGACGATATCAGCGCTCCCGGGTGACGAACAATTCCCATCCTCGCCTGCTCTGAAACGGTAGACCAAATATTCGCAAGCTCGCAAAGAAGGCAACGAGGACCAATCTAATGTCAAGGGTCCTCATATGAGCCAATGATAAGCAGGCCACGCAAGATCGCAAAAAAGCTCAAATTTGATATTATATGTATGTGAAATCAAATGTCTGAACCCGTGTTTCGATCATTTCTCATTGTACATCATCCGGGGGGGTATCTTGATCTTGACGCCGAACGCTTCGCTCCCTAAATTCATCACATCACTTCTTCACACATTCAAGATAAACAGAAATGAAGATAATCTTCCCAGCAGTGTTTCAATGCTTGAGGGAAAGGTCTAACTCAAAAGCCCACCTACGTCCTGAAAGTCCGAGTTGTCTTGTTTTTGATTTCGTGCTTGATTGAGGTTTCGATGGGACCCAGAGTGGGACGATTTGCGTTTCCCTTGTTTCGCATCTTGCTTGGGGCTGAGTAATCCGCCCATGTCCTGGATCTCTGGGGATGTGCCGCCTCCTAGAAACGGAGCAGGATTATATCCCGTGCGGGTTGGGCCGGTCTGTCGCAAAACGTCGACAAGACTCATATCCTGCTGGCTCGAGGACGATCGCTCGGCGGAGGACAAGAGGCCACCAGCATCTTGGATTTCAGGAGGCGATCCTCTTCGCGAGTCCGGCTGGCGATCCTGGACTGCTGTGGTAAGTGGCCCAGGCTCTCGTAAGACATCTATGAGGCTCATGCCGTTGCGATTTGGCTCTTGTGAGACTTCCTCGATAGCCTCTCCTGAGGATGCAAAAAGGTCGTTGTGTCTAGATGCTTCGATAATGGGATCGTCAGCTTCCGACATGACTGCGACTGAGGCGGCACGTAAGGGTGATCCTGGACGTGAGAAGTTCCTGTAATGCGAGACCACTGCAACAGAGTGCTGTCTTGGTTCAGTAGGGGCTTCRTCAGCCCCTAGAAGACCGCCCACATCGAAGAAAGATGCTCCTCTTGGGGAACTAGGCGATATTCCTGCTGCTTCTTCCTTCCGTACTTCCAAGCTTGGCCCATCTCTGGACGGGATCGCTTGCTTAGGCATCGGCGTCACGCGATTGGCGTGTGTGCCCGAGGGAAGAGCAACTGGGGCTGGACGTGGCACGGCGGGACCCTTCTCGGACAACTCCGGCGCACAGCTGATGCCCAGATCGTTCACAAGGTCCGCGTCGCTACCCCAATCGCGATGGGTTATCGCCCGGCGCGGAGTGGGCATCCTGTGCTCTTGACTGCTTATAGCGCCTGTACTCTCATGGCGCCAGCGTTGTTTTTTCGTGCCTCTGTCGCGTACGAAGGATCCTAGAACTAGAGCATTGGAGACGGCCGCGGCTGCAAGAATCTCAAGGGAGGCGAGGAGTGACCGGAATTGTTGCTCGTAGTTGCGGTCGACAACGCCCACCACCCGATATATCGTGATGGCAACAAGGATGAGGGAGAGGGCGAAGAGGAGGACGAGAGATATTTTCCTGGAACGTTTTTAGATCTGGAATCAACCTCAGACAGACGGATGATACCTTTTCAAGGGCATATGCGACTTGAGCACAATGGGGATAGGAAAGCAAACAAGCAGCACATCCGTCACAACATCGCTGACTGCGGACGTCATCAATTGCGCGACCCCTTCCCTGCACTTGCCGCCYGGATCCGGCGTGACTTGCCAGTAGTGCTGGAATGGTTGACATTCGCTAAGGGTGGCGATGACCACAGCGACAAAGGTCACTACAAGAAAGTACCGGATGATCTGGAGGCCCAGCTCGTACGTTCGTTTCCAAGCCTGACTTGTCAGCCGTTTCARGAATTCCGAGACGGTGAATTTTGCGATCCAGAGACTGCCATGCCGAGATAAGTGGGAATCCCTGGAACCCGAGTAGGTGGTAAGGGTTCACTTACAAGGCTGCGTACATGATGCGACTAGCCAGTACCAGCTTGCTCCCGATCTCTCGRTGCGCGATACTGGTAGCATCTACCGTGCCATTGACAACGGTATTGTTCGTTCCCCAAAGTAAGATCACGTGGACCAAMCCCATCCGAGCCATCAATGGRATTATGCTCAATGCCATTATCTTGTCTTCCCGAAACAGTCTCTCGGTACGAATGTAGCGGCCACTRATTCTCACAAGAATGATGGCCAACGCAAAGCCGGTGCACCACCAGGAAACCAGCAATGTTGGTCTATTCTCTATGGACGTCCTGGCTGGCGGTGGYTCGGTGTAGAGCGACCGGCTTTGYAGAGCCTGATACCCATGGAGCTCGTGAGGGAGGAGCATAATCGCGTTYGAKTAGGCCCACCAACCTCCGTAGAGGGGTGGGCAAGAGGGACTGGTAGGGACTCTGTTCACTCGAGGTTTAGGATTCTGCAATGCTTCATTCGGGACACTTCTCGGCGAAATTTCATGAATGCGAGTGAATGCTCCATCTAAAATACAGTCTGAAATGCTTACAGTCTTCGAAGGCTGTAAAAAGCTTCAAAGACTGAGCATTGCTTTGACAGGCAAAGAGTCCSTGAATRGGAAAGAAGGGGGAAACCAATATRAGAYATGATGTTGGCCGTGCTGCAGAGGRACTCTGCCTCACGGCTTCGCCGGTGAGCTTGGCGAATCCCATCATGGGAAAGGCCAAGATAGGCGGAGCTGCGGAGTAGACCGCTCTCCTGATTGCTTGTAGATAGTGGCCAACGTCCGAACAGTGAGATTTCGGKTCCGGAGGTTTTGTCACCCYAACCCCCACCCCGGCCCAAAGGCCTTAGTTAGGCCTACACATGCATGACATGAAATACTACGCCTCACCTGTGTGGGTCGAGCGAGCCTAATCAGAGTCRGCTATCCATTYTGTACTTGASGTATCTAGTACCGYAGCGGTTGAAAGGAGAAAAGATGGATTCAGAAGCAGATACGGTCTCTCATGAACTTGAGGATTTATAGGCTCATGCTGATAGAGTTGTATTGCCAATTCTGTGTCAAGGCTCGATGCCTTGTACAACAGTATGCCAAAGTAAAATCCGTGAAGTGATGCCCTGTGGGCCGTTCTTCTCGCCCCTTTCCGTCCCTTCCAACACCTCTGACGCTGTGCAAACATTTGTCGATACACTTCATTTTCCTGGGTCTCTTCTTTTGCTAATTCGGTTTTCAACGTACTCGTAGCAATGGCTTTTCGAAGCTCAGCGCGAATGGACCCCTTGCTTTCGGCGAGCTTGTGGTATAGTGCTGCAAGCAGGAATTCATGCACAGAAGTCTTACTTGCCGGCCCTCAATCGGTGCAGGCTTTCGTTGTACGCGAGCCAGAACATTTCCAGAGGGAGGTGATGGTCAGAAGCCTGGCCTAAACATCCTCCTTTGAGAATCCCTGCCGTCAGCTTCGGACCGTTGCAGGTGATCAAGATGGGGGATCTCGCGAGCCTTTGTTGCTGGCGCGCTGTCAATTGGTCCTTGCTTCTTGCTTCTTTCTGGCTTGGCTTAAGGGGTGAAGGTAGGTTTGTTGCTTTCGCTATTGCTTTGGCTCTTAGTGTCTTCTTTGCTGTATTCGTTCTGTCCGTCGTCTTTTTCGTTGAGACTGGGTGTTTACGCTTCGCCGCTCCCTCGCAAGGCATCACTTGGTGGTATTGGATACTTGCAAAGAGTTGAGACGTCAGGACCTTGTCAAATAGGAATGGATAAGCAGTCGACCAGAAGGGCTTCGCTGACTCGTTTGGGTAGCGAGCAACCAAAGCATCACCACGGCACTTCATATTTATCAGCCCACAACTTGACACCCGGGTACTGCAATATGGACAACGGCTTTGGTATCAAGCTCATCATTCATTGACCGTAGTCCGGCAGTTTGCTTCCTCGCGTCCAGAATCCATTGATCCTTGCGCCTTGCGTTGATTGTCTTCATCCTTTGTTCACGGTGTTGACGCGTGCATGAATGATCAATCCCTCAGAAGCCCGACAGTCCATTCTGGAATACGCTCAACGCCTTCATTGCGCACTGCGCTCACTGGAATCACCGCCAGTCGCTCTCTCCATGCGTTTCTTTGACCGCTAGGATGTTCTACAAACCTCTCGTTCAAGCCGTGAATGTAGCCTTGCAGTCGCGCATAATTCTCCTCAGTACCAGGAAGATCGGCCTTCGTAGCAACCACAAACCAAGGTTTAGTCAAAATCGGAGCATTGGGAAGTTCTGGCAGTTTGGCTGTACCAGACTCTTCGACCACAGAAGCATCGTCCTGCTCTCTTTGGATTAGGGGTTCTGTTTGGCCTAGAGGTCTCCAGGTCACAGTCCTTTCTGATCGTTGATTGGTCTCCATGTTGCGAATCTTCTCAAATTGCGCAAGCTCATGCCAAAGACTTTGGAGTGTCTCAACAGGGTCACCGACGCTCAGATCCACAACAAAAGCGAGAACTTGCGCGCGTTCAACGTGTCGTAGAAAGCCTAGACCCAGACCCTTATCCAGATGAGCACCTTCGATCAATCCAGGAATGTCGGCGATGGATACCTGCGTCCTTGGCTCGCCGCTGGCTTTGAAATTCTGGACTTGAGGCCGGCCCCTACTATCGTCCAAGACCATGGTCCCAATGTTGGGCTGTAGAGTAGTAAATGCCCATTCGCCTACCCTGGCACGACTCCTGCTTAGTGCCCGTAGCAAGGTGCTTTTACCCGCATTGGGCATGCCGACAAAACCGACGTCTGCAAGTAGCTTGAGCTCCATCTCTAATGTCACGGAAATGCCAGCCTCCCCCTTGGTYGCAAATTTCGGTCGGGGCGTGGACTGTGTCAGGAAATGAGGATTTCCTAGCCCTCCAACAGCTCCSGCTGCTAGGAGTATAGGAGACTCCATCGGCTCAGAGAAGTCGAGATAGATTGGGGCAGGAGGTTGAGACATGAATAGGTTCGACCTTCTCGGTTTTGGAAGCGACGGAAACTCCGARTTTGCGTAGTCTGACGGCGCAGATGAAGGATACAAGATCCACTTGTCTCTCCGCCAAGTKCCCTTCGTCTCCTCTGGCTGACCATCACTGGCCTCGGCGGCAACGGATCGCCTCTTTTCCTCTTCGGSGACMGGATCATGCCTGCTGATCTCCCKTATCACAGTGCCTACGGGTACCTGAAGCAAGACATCTTCTCCACGTTGACCTCCTTTGCCCTTGCCTTGACCATTTCTACCTCTTCCCGCCCGTATGAGCCGCCGCCGGGCAAGCTTGTGCAGACTGGTCTCGCCTCTGACCGCCTGAATATAGATATTTCCGCCGGTACCACCATCACCCCCGTTTGCGGGACCCATTTCAATATATTTTTCTCGTAGGAAGGAGATGCATCCATGCCCACCTGATCCTGAGAATATAGTTACCTCTGCCTTGTCCTGAAATATTGTTCGTCCGTAGTCGCTCGTTGCAGAATCCAACAAAGCGTCCGAGCGAGGGTCTGAACGAGAYGCCGCAGGAGCTTCGGRTTCGTGAGTAGTGCTAGCTGTGACGAGACTGCGCTTCACAACTTGACTAGAACAGCGTGAGWACAGAGGTTGTCGACACAAGAGCGACAAGGAATCGAGGCACGGATAGAGGAAGGGCATGCATGTGCTGGCACAGTGAGCCATATCGCCACCGCAGGAGATACTGGGCCAAGTGGTCACAGCGTGTGAAGGCTTTGTAAATCTAGGATTACATCACAGTGATCTGAGTGAGGCTCATCGGCACGTTGGTCGTAGCGGGGTTGGCAAAGGGAGTCCTTAGCTCTCATAAATATTGATGTTTATGGTCGTTTCCGTCCATCGTCCATCCGCAAAATGACATGAACTCTCCTCCTCAACGTCTCTGGTATCTCTCAGCCGCTCAACGAACGCGAKCCGATTTGTTAGCTTCCCTCTCGATTGTGTYAGTAAACAAASGATCAACTAACAGCTGGACATCTAGCGCGCACTTGAAGCAGCAATGTCCTGACGGGGTCTACGTGAGCCCAAAGCCGGGTAATCCTTTACAATGGGCTGGGGTGTTATTCATTCGCAAAGGTCAGACGAGTAACCGGCCTCTATGGTAGACAGCTAGGTGGCAAAGTAGAGTATCTGACGGACATGCAGGACCCTACGCTCCAGCAGTCCTCCGCTTTCAGGTCATCTTCCCAGCTGATTATCCTCGTCTACCTCCTATCATYTCCTTCAACACCGATATCTTCCACCCTCTTGTCACCCCATTGACAACATACACCTACACTACGAGCTCCTCAGCCTCAGACACAGTGAGCGCYACCGAYGAAGACCGYTTACCACCAGGAAGCTTCAGCCTTCGACATGGTTTCCCTCAATGGTTCAAAAAGGCCCATGGGAGCAGAGACTCCTCGGCAATCTCCTCGCGGAAGACAAGTGGCGCACAAGCCGAAGTTGCAAATGGTGCCGGAAACCCAACGGCTACCGACCCAGACGATGCTGCAAGCTCGCGGCCGATCTCGCCTCTGGCTATTGGASGAACGAACGTCGCTCTCGCCAACGTCCGCAGCAGTGCGCCCATGTCCAGCGTTCTTGCRTATGTGAAKCAATCCTTCGATGACTACWCCTTTCTCGATCATGTGCCTTTGGAAGCAGCGGGGAATGTTGGAGCGTGGAAGGCGTGGCGTGCACATCGGATAAGTATGGGTGTCAACATCAGTGGCAATTTGGACGCAACGGGATCAACCGATGAGCGTGATGAATGGAATTGGGATGGGGTCTGGGAGCAGAGGGTCCGCAGAGGCATTGAGAACAGTATATCTGACTCGGTCTTGTACGGCAACAATCCAGCGAATGACGATACTGTGAGTGGTTGAGCACCGAACACATTACCGGCATTGATGCTGACCCTGYAACAAGATCCGCTTCATTGACATAGATGAAGACCTYTTKGAAGATATTAAAGCCAGAGTATTGGGCTGACCAGCTACCTAGAATTCCATACTGCGCGTACGAGGTTTCTCTGAAGCTCCTCTTATCATTTTAGGTAGGCAATGATCCATCGTGACTTGCTCTTTCCCAAAACTCAGCATTTTTCACATCGACGCAAGACTTGGCTTCTCCACAACCCAATGTCCAATCATTCTCATTCAGACAAGGTGGCGCGTCTTATTGAAAGCATTTCAATAGCAGTTTACCCTCATGTTTCGCTCGCAGAGCTACTCTTGTATCATTCATGGGTAACCCTACCAAAGGAGGAACTCCTACGCCCACAGCAGCTCTACTCGTCATCGTCCCACCAGTTCTCCTCATAGCTTTAGCAATTATCGCAATTAAGTGCAGCGAGTGGTGGCCTCGTCTTRAAGTGAACCTCAATTCTTGGTTGAACAGATCCCGCTTGTTTCGGGGCCGCAAAAGGTCTGGATCCGACGTTTCTGACAGCAGTTCTGACACCGAAGCCATWCCTGTGACCTAGCCTCTACTCTSYATAGTGGACCAGGGTGGAAGCATTGTGTGCATTGAGTTGCACGCCGCAGTGTGCAGGAATGTCGCGCACTGCTGTAAATGAGACCGGAAGCAGGGAAACTGGTGAAGTGGATGAGATAACCCCAAAGCCATTRAGATACCGGAAAGCTCCTTTGCTCAGCTCAAATGCAGGCAGTACAAAGGTTCCTGCGATCAGACCCACCTCGAATGGTGAAGACTCTTTAGCATKGCGAACACTCTCCTGTACAAGCAAAATGAGGCAATTGGGGCTCTTGACACAAGAGAATCTCCACCCGTCATCATCACCACGCGATGAACATCATCTTAGCGTCCGCAAACGACGTCAAGATGACAAATTGAGAGAAAGTTCCGCGACCGCAGGTACTCATGTTCAAGATCTTTCTACTTGTGCAAACGATCMAGGGAACGGTCAGTCAGGTCTCTTTCGCTGCAAACCCATGCTCGTTGGGAGTAACACCTCAGCAGGTCCACCTAACCAGCTAGGCAGCATGAAGTTGAGATCACATAGCACGGGCTATGTGGCCTCAAAGCCGTCACCGGATGCGAACAGAATTATCTCAAAGCCAATGGATGAGAACCGCTCCGGAGCCAGTCGTCGAAGGGCGGCTACAAGCGTTGAGCCATTGCCAATTTTTGGACTTCGCACTCATGAGCGAGACAATTYGGTCTCACGCCAGTCGTCGTTGAGACAGCGAGTCATCTCACGGGTGGTAAGTAGTGTTACTGGTAGGAAGCATTCTCAGTCGCAGGAGCCCGCAACAGTGATGGCAGAGCCTCATTTTCGCTGCTCAATTGATCAAGCGTATGATCAAAGGGACAGCCGCGATGTATCACGACAGAGCTTCTGCAGCTCTTATACTGGATCCTGCGTGGGGACTGATCTGACCAATGCACTGGCCGCCTTCCCTACRCCACCCACTCCTACCCTTACACCTCCMACGTCGACGGACGGTTCTTTCAAGACTTCAGTGAGCCACCAGCGATCCCCAAGGGATTTGTGTACTCCCGTGGACGTCACCGCACTCGCTGCTGAATTTACACTTACTCCGGAATTTGATCACACACACTTTGAGACATGTGATAGTATGTTCGTGAGTGTAGATGTCAAAGCCACTGTTCCAAAATTGGAGTTGGATCAAGACGATGCGGCGGCCCAAAATTTGCTTGATGTTGTTATCGTTATAGACAACCTGTAAGTCTATGGGTACTGGTAGCCTTGAAGACGACCCATCCCACTTACCTTCTATCAGGGTACACTCCTCTCCGGGATCTCTGGTGTCAATGTGTGAAACAACCCGTTTTATTGCCTCAATCCTCAATTCAGACACTGATCGAATTGGCATTATCACATTCGGCAATTGCAAAGGAGGTGGGTCTCCGGTGGTGGTACCACTGAGCCGACCTCGAATTCAGAGTCTGAAGGATTCTCTTGACGGCATCACCATCTCAAATGACACTCCGGAGTCCACAATGATCAGCAATGCTCTAAATCAGGCTCAAAGAGTGATCACCGATTCGCCGAGAAAAGGGTGCAACGGGAGAGAAGGCACACGCAGTTTTGGGCACATTGTGGTACTCACAACTTCTATCATGGGACCACTGGACATGTTCAAGCTGGACGACAGGCTGACATTGCATCTTGTCTGTCCTGGGGTACTTCCACAAGCATTTGGGAATTGGCCATGCACCAATGGATGGAAGCTTCGATCAATGACTGGTCGAGATCTCCAAGCTGGTATTCGCAGAAAGAAGTTTCAAGAGGCTGACGAGCTTGCAWCGGGACTCACAAAGCTCGTAGCTCAAGCCCGCAGTGGGCATAAACTCGGCATTATAACTATCAAAGATCTCAGCTTTGATCCTGGACCAGACACTATCATAGAGGAAATTCTTGGAGAKCCTGAAGAGGACAAGCAACTGCAACCTGGTGAGATYATCACCGTCATTGTCAAAATTCGCTGCAAAAGGCCCGAGGTAGCCGTYGGGGCTTGGTATGGAACCGCCCCAGATCCTGATTCGAATGCTCAGCTGTATGCCGAACTGGAGSGRATGCTCTTCGGTTCCTCGTGTACCCCAATACTTGTTGCCCAGATGACCTATCGCCACCCTTTACTACCGGAATTCACAGGATGCTATAGCATGAAACCTTGCGTGATCAAACGCTTCATCGCTGCGCCTGGGGATATCATACCCAGGACTGGCTCTGMTCTRGAGAGCAAGCAGAGGATGCTGGTGCATCAGCGGCTCTCTTACCACTATTTCACCCAGCTCAGCTCAAAAGAGGCCATGTCCGCGCTGCAGAAAGTGATTGGAGAAGGGGGTGGACGCATGGCATGCCCTTCCTATGTTTCCCTCTTGATGCAGGAGCAGCAATATCAAAATCGACTCAATCGGCGGGTGTCCTGGCTCGATTTRCCAGACACACCCCGCCATTCAAACGAGAGCGGACGCTCGCGAGCCTCCTCGRATGAGGATCTAGTCTCATCATCAGGAGAAGAAGCACCCCTGACTAAAAGAGTCTCATCCGCCCCAGCACCAGGATCGAACAGCCCTCGTAGTCCGGGTAAGACGAGGGATGCCGCAAGGAGGATCTGGAGCGACATGAGGCTAAGATCTAAGCCTCCGGGGTCGCAGGAGACAATCGTTCCTGCGAATCGTGATATTGCAGGCAAGAGCGTAGATGCCGTCCAGAAGACGGCTCTGAGGAACAAGCGAAGCATCGGCAACGATACTCTCAGGAGCCTGTCCCTATCGATCCAGAACCCGAGTGGTATCGCGGCACCTTGGCTCTGAGGGTCATGCCGAGATTCGAGGGGTGTTTAAATCAAATCCTTTGACTTCATGACAGTGGCAGATAGACGATGTCTTGCTGTTTTCAAATTAATGTTGATTCTCTCTCTAACACTCTGAGGCGAGGATCCACATCCCCCGATTGGGATGGGAGGAGACGTTGAGAAATCATCGATCCGAGCTTCTAAGGTCCAAGAATGCAGATGATTGATGTATCTGACGGTCCTTTGTGACAGGAGATTGCTCCTTTATGTGTCTAGGTGCTGAATCACAGCTCCTGTCGACGTGGTATGAGAAAATTGAGTGATGTGAAAGTCAAGCGTTTGGCTTGAGTCAGTTGATATGGGTGATGTCCTGCTGGTCCTTTATAGTGGTGGTATCACTTGCTTGTACTGCTCCCACCGCCATCACTACTCTTGTACATCTTCCAGCATACATAGAGTATTCAAAGAGTCTTTTCGARTGGTGACTGTGCATCCGCATCCAAAGAAGCATCTGCCAATAGCCTCAAAGGATCTCAAGGCCTCAGCTTCAAGGCCCCATGACGCTCCTTACATCCCAAACACACAACCTCTCATCCCACCCAACACTGGCAGCCCACCCCTCATTCCCAAACAGACACCAATCGACACCACACACAAACTCCGTATGGCGGCCCATGCTGCCCAATTCTCTGGGCCCCCCCTGTGCCCCCATTGCAGCGCCCTTGGCATCATTGAACCCATCATTCCACACGCGGCAGGTCATGTCGTAGCTCGCACTCACCAGCGTATCCGCCAGGTGCGGGCTCCACGCCACCCTCCTCACCGCATACTCATGCCCCTGCATCACAGCCAGTGGCCCCTGCTCGGGCGCGCGGATGTCGAACGTGCGAATCAAGCGGTCCACCCCCGCCGTCGCCACCACGGTACTCCGGTATTTGTTCCAATCGTGCGTCAGTGCCTCGGCGGGCGCGAACGGTCCCATCTGCTGCTGCTGCGCTGGTTGGCCGTTGGGGGG
>MSTJ01000391.1:0-19678 GCA_001956345.1 Ramalina peruviana
TACGTACTATTGGTGTCAAAATCCCGGCGCGAAGACGATGACGTCACGTCTACGCCGCTGGTGTTTACATGCGCCAGCAGCGACTTGCTCTCACTGAACCAGAACATCGTCCTCGACTTAATAGAGCACCCTACATCACTCTCACCAGCTCTATCTTCATTTAAAAGTCTAAACAGTCTTTATCGCTACGTACCTCTCATGAATCATGGCCATCCAATCAATCCCCCCTTTCCACTCGCCAAGAGTACCAAGCCCGCAGAAACCTGCTGCTTGTCAAACCTTGATGATCGCGCCATCTTGATTTCCTCTAACAATGACCATCCTCTTCGATTCGCGGCTCAATCAAACAAACGCGTTCCCTTGAAGAATCATCATTCCACATCCTCCATCATCAACATCACCTGTTCTTGAAGCACCAACAAGGTCTTATCGGAAGCCACTTTCGCCTTCCCAACACCTAACCCACCCCTTTCGGAAGCACAACTCCTTATCTGCATCTTCGCTCTCGCCATCATGCCTGAACTTCACGTAGCCCACAAGGTGAGTCTCCAATGACCCCCATTATCATTCGCGTTCGCTGGGGACTCCCAGCCACTCCCCTTGTCGCCCATCCTGTCCTTCCTCATTCCCTTCCGCCCTTTCCATCCTACCAGACCATTGCCCATTTCTGTACTTCCACTATGAAACCACGGCTAACTTTGCGACACTCCGGACACTAGATGCACCAATACACCCTCATCCCACGCGTCCTGTACGTCCGCCGCTGGGGCCTGAAGCGCTGGAGTTTGGCGTTCGGGAAGAGCGGGCGGGTGACCTACAGTTAGTCGCTTCCCAACGAGGGCCAAGACTTGGACAATGGGACAAAGTGCAGTGTCAAGATGGGCTTGCAGCACAGGAGACCGTATCATTTGGAGGGGTTGGGGACGGAGTGGATTAGCGCTACATTTTCTTCTTGTGGGAGTGGGAGTGGTAAGTCTTAATGGCATGGCAAGAGATTTTGGAGGGGGTGTTGTTATCGTTGAGCGAGCAGTGATACCCGTATAAATGCAGTATAGACGCATGGAATTGTTGTTGACGTTCAACGATACATCTCACGGATTGAGCTGTGGTCTGTACTGGATGCCTGATCAATTCCGGGTTGATGAGACGGGTGATACCACGGCATCACCGAACCCGCGGAAGTCAGAGCGAGGAGTGAAGAGACTGTCTTCGCGACACATGTTCATTTTCAATAACTCGTACACCTGTAGAGGAGCCAAGCATTTCAGGAGGCAAAGGAAGAAAGACGATGTCAAGAAGGAAGATTGTGTTGAGCATTGCCCTTGTAGTGGGCATGGCACTGGTCATTTGGTTGTTTATTACATGGTCACATTAACAGCATCCCCTTTGATCATACCGAGCTGCTTCGCCCAGTCATCCCGTCCAGTCTCTTTGATGAGCTCGTGAGCCAGGTCTAGTCTGCGAACGTATTGTTTTGAACGTTCCTTCACAGCCAGGACGAAATCGTGCATTAAGAGAGTTTCGGTGTCAATCAACGGATTGGCACAGCCCAAAAGCAACGCAGAGCCGAGAAGCACGCACACCAGAGCCAAACTTCCCGTATTCGTAGCATTTGGCGCCGCAATAGCTGCACAGGCGTAGACCAGCATTTTGGCAAAATTTGCGGCCGAACGTTCTTGCCTGGTCATGTCCCGTAGCCAGCGCCCGGATGTCACTGCTTTGAGGGCGTCGACCGGTCCTTTCAATCGGATCCAACGATCCTGGCTGAGGAGGACGAGGAGATCTCCATCGACTCCAGGTTCCTTGGCCCCGTGCCATTGGGTCAAGGCTCGATCTTTGAAGATCTTAATATTGATGAAGCGAGACACCATTAGCAATGAAAAGGCACTCAAAGCCCACCAATCTGCTACGACGAGAACGTTAATAGTAGCAGCCAGTGTCAACAGAGCAGTGCAAATGTAACACAAAAGTCCAAGGACGGATTTAGCATGGCCGAAATTCATCCCCTTTGGCGAGGCCGTTACATACACCGTGGTGAGACGACCGGTGGAGCCAATGTTCTGCAAGAACGAGACCGTCGCTTGATTTTCAACGCGAAAGACGTAGCCGGTTGTCATGGCAGCGGTTGCGGGATACTCCCCATGATTGAGCTCTGAAGCAGTCTGCTGCAGATGCATGCCCGGACAGAGAACCAAGGTGTCGATCCAACTTGCACCACGGTAAATGGTCCTCTCCGGTACGATGGGCAGATCGACAAGGGCGAGTATGCCTGCCAATGCCAAATTCATACGGGAATTGATTGACAGTTGGAGCCCAAACGGGTTGGTCCATACCTCAACCATCTTCGGTTGTGATGTTCGGGAAGGTTGCTGTCATTCAGTTTGAAGATGAGTGATGAGCAAATTAAATCGATGCTTTGATTCAAGACGAAACCATATTGTGGAGACACTCTCTAGAATACTTACTTGAACAGAGCAAAAAGCAGGAGGAAAGCGGAGCTCGAGCGGACATCCACGTGACCTTGAATGTCTTGGCGATGCTATCGGCTCGAGACTTTTCCAAATGTTGACCGCTATTAATGTACAAATGATAGTGAAGGGTAAGCACGTTAATATCGAAACCTGTGTGATAGTCTGGGAGGGTTGTTGTCCGTTTTCGAACTGCCATTCGTTCTCTCGTTAGGCAATCATTGCCTTCAGGTCGTGGGATCAAGCACCGGACTTACTCGTGTGACGCAATACTTACACCTGACGAGATCCGGCTCACACAAGCACTTCGTCTAGCGATTGCGCTTGATACCCCTAATCCGCATGGATGTCAAAAGGAGACAGTCTCTACCCTAACGTCGGCGCTGCAGAAGCCGCTCGTGTGTCCCTAACCCCCAGCTCTCGAGCMTCTCCCACCATTTACACCCCATCCACCAGCCCTCGCTCTCAACCGTCGTCTCGCCATCAATCCCCTCTAAGACCAGTGGGTATTCTTGTTAATAACAARAAACGGACCTCTCCGCCTCCACATAAYCGCGTTTCAACACCGGCTCCGTCTAAGCACATCACAGTACAGGATCCCAAGGACTTTGCAGGTGATCTGGTCAGCTCAGAGGACGAGAAGGCGGATTGGGAAGACGATATGGAGACTAGGCCACCTTTACATCGGCCGACGGACGGGCGCTCCCAGCAGCCGCTGCTCGGTGGTGTGCTCAAAGATGAAAGAGGGAGACCTACCCACGAGGTGCCTAATGGCAGTGCAAGACCTGCTTTTCACGCCAGAAGGTCTACGTTCAGAAGCAGGAGCCCGGATATGGAAGGCACRTCGGCTGTCAAGAAAAAGTATATATACGCGGCTTTCTTCCTCGTTGTCAGTTTGATCACGTTTGTGATTCAGACGGAGACGGCAGTCTATGTGGCGGATGATCTGGGGTGGAATCACCCCTACGCAATGCTGTGAGTATCACCCGCTACACTTGATGAGACCTCCCCCAATCTTGCTGTTGCTCCGATAGCTGACTGCCATGTGTCTAGCTACTTCACACACGGCTCCTGGTCGTTACTATGGCCAGTCCAGCTCCTAATCCTACGACTGACGCGGTGGAGGACGCCATGGCGGGCCTTCTGGAGGAGGCACGTCTACATCATTCGGAGCACAGCACAGATGGTGGTATCGCAGGATGCACACCTCACCACCCGAGAATCCCACAAATCGCCGGTTCCCTACATGCTCAAGACCATGGCCATTGTCACGACCGCGCTGACAGTCGCTGGCAGCTCCTGGTACGTGGCGGTGGACCTGACAACCGCAAGTGATCTCACAGCAATCTACAACTGCTCTGCCTTCTTCGCCTACGCTTTCAGCATTCCGCTCCTAGGCGACAAAATGCGCTTCGACAAGATCTTCGCTGTCGTAGTTGCTATCGCTGGGGTCATGACCGTTGTGTACGGAGATTCCGGTGCTGCCGAGGATAAATCAGGTAATGCTAAGAACAGACTGGCGGGGAACGTCATCATCGGCATTGGTAGCGTGCTCTATGGCCTTTACGAGGTAATGTACAAAAAGTTGGCCTGTCCTCCCGAGGGCATCAGTCCAGGGCGAGGCATGATTTTTGCAAATCTGTTTGGCAGTCTGATAGGCTGTTTTACGCTCTTTGTGCTGTGGATACCCCTTCCCATTCTGCATTTTACTGGCATAGAGAGGTTTGCCTTGCCTACGGGAAAGGCAGCGTGGGTACTATTGATTTCTGTATTTGCGAATGCGAGTAAGTCTTTAGATCATTAGTGACTCAAAGGTTGTTGCTAACGTTTGCGTCCTTGTCAATAGCTTTTTCAGGATCTTTCCTCGTCCTCATCTCGCTGACATCGCCAGTACTGTCGTCAGTCGCCGCACTGTACGTCTTATCTACCCCTCACCTTTCCGAAACATCGAGGAGCATCTGCTAAACCTGCGACAGTCTGACCGTCTTCCTGGTCGCTTTAGCCGACTGGGCTTTCAAGGGCGCAACCTTTTCAAAAGGCGCAATCATCGGTGGTTTACTCATCATTGGCGCCTTCTTCTTGTTGACATGGTCAACATATCGGGAATCGGTCGAGGATAGACGGAAGGCGTATGTCGCGACCCCTTTGAATTCATTTCTTGAACCGTGTACTGACAACGGCACAATAGCATGGAGCAAGATCCAATAGAGACTAGCGACGACGAAGAATGGCGGCGGTGCTTCAGTGATGCCAATTGCAGATTTATCATGAAGCGAGTCTACAAAGCCCCAACCTTCCTTCTCCACCTTTGAACTGCTCCATAATGATCTGCCTCACTCTTCCACTCATCTGCTACAGCGATTGATACGATATTGAATACTGCTTCCGACACACAAAAGTCCCCTCATCCCACCTCCTCCGTCCGCGCAGCGTACAGTAAGTATGCCTCACCGCGCCAGCCTTTCCATAACCCCCGATCCTCTTCTTTGGAAGCGCTCCCAAAGCCATGATCCCGCCTCAAATACCACACCCCTCGAAACTTCCAGCTTTTCTCAACATCTGGCATCATTGAAATCGGAAGAGCAGGTGAGTTTTTGCACAACAGCCTCTCGGCGCACGAAGCCTTTTTCGAAACCGATCTTACTACTCGCTCAAGTCTGCGACATTCCTCAGGGATCAGCCAACCTGTTCGTTCAATTCTTGTAGGATGTCTGCCAGTGAGGGCGAACGCTTCGGGCTAAGGAAGCTACGGTAGGGTTGATAAAATGAGTGTATTCCGAGTGGGGCGAGTGGAGATTCTAACTTGCAGGAATATCGATGTTTCGTTGAGGACGACACTTGCTCAACGTCTTCGGAATGGCTTCGAAAAGCTGGACTTGCCGCCCTTTGAGGAAACGTCACGACCAATGTCCTCAGCTTTGCAGTAGTCCCTGCTGTCTGTCGCAGCCAGGGTCATTACCTGCATGCTGGATGACTGTCGTTTGTGAAAAGGCAACGATCATCGCACCAAATTCCCTCTTTTGCTTGTGTGAAAAAGTCTTGGGCAACGGCTGTGCTGCCGCTCTGGCTGGAGCGTGAGGGCTAGTACTTCTTCTTCACACACACTATCCATCTATCTTATGCATGTGGTGGCTGTTCCCCACCACCACACGACCACCTTCCGATCTTTCACGTGCAACAAATGTTGGATCTGCTGCTGCTGCAATCTCGTGCAATTTCCGCGGCTTGTTCGGACGGGGTTCCATGTGCTTGCTGGATCTTGGAAATGGTGTAATTAGATAGTCTTACCGAGTATCCTTTTGTATTCTCCCCTTACGGCCTGGGTTTTAAATGTGCACCAGGGCATCTTCTAGAGTTCGAGCGTTCGTTGAATTAGATAGTCCGATAAAGAAAAGTGTCAGTGTGGGTTTGAGGCTAGGTAAGATCCTCGTTGTGCCTTGCCATCACTGCAATCGTGGAGGGGGGGGAAGTGGAGTTTTAGGTCGGGGGAAGTGGCGCTGGTATGTTGGAAGTTAGTGAAAGATTTCCGAGGATGGCGAGCGTTGTGGGATTCTCAAGCCCAAGGGTTTTTCCTTTGCAGAGATTGCTGGTGTTTGATCGCCTGGTCCGTTAGTTCTCCCGATGATGCCCTTCTGCTTCTGAGGTCCGACTGAAAAGGTATGTAGCAGAGCTGATGTTATATCTATGATTACCACTCGTTTGCATTCCTAGCCATATCCCAAACATGTTTGGATCCCACTTCTAGCTTTTCCGAGATCCCGCTCTTTCCTATACACAGTTATATCTTTATCGACGGCAGCTATTGTGGCTCCACGCGGGTCACCGATCTGCCTCTCGAGGCTAGACGAGGCTGGATCGGAAGTTCTCTGCCCTCCCAAAATCACAGTTTTCCYAGTAGAAGGTGACCGAGGGGCAGGTGCGTCTTTCCTGAGGTAACATTGTCTTCGCTGAAAGGTCTCCTCATGGCACGAAGGAGGCCTTTGGTGAACTCCGCAGCGTACCCTCAGCTGGCCTGATGCGTTAAGAGCTCGAGCCAGATAGGAACGAATTGGGCCACAGAAGCTGGCGTAGGCTTCGAGGCCGATGTATTGAACAATCTATGCAGTATCACAAGGCAGCACTCTTCCAGAGACGAAGACTTCACCCTCAATCTTCGCGAGATCTGACAAAGTATGAATCTTCGTTTCAAGGCCAACTCGTGTTCTGGCCCAACCTCTTCTTTAGATTGATCAACAGAGAAGTTGACAGCATTCCTTTTCGATACTAACAGTATAGCATCTTTTCCTGTACTCCTGCAGCAAGTAAGAATCGAAAATGATGCCTCGGGACCGAGTCTTATCACTCAGACCTCCCCCCATCATCCATTAAAGCATTGAAGCATTCTCTTTCCACCATGACGACCTGCATTGCCTTTTCTGCCTTTTCTCATTTCATAGCGAATCATGTTGTAGATTTCTACTGACCCCAAAGCGGATTCTGTAGCAGAAAGCTACTTGAAAACAATCGGTCGCTGGACTTCTCTACATGCTGCTCCCACTTCAACTGTCATACGTCCTTGAACTTTGTCTTCAGTCTCTGCCAGGACACAAACGTCATGTCTAGTCTGGTTGATGGTCAGTCGAACGGCAGCTCATTGACAGAGCTTGCTTGTCTTCAAGAATCACAACGATTCTCTAGAGCTAGCTTTTGCGTCTTCCTGAGATGTTCAATGGTCCAAAAACATGGCCTTTGGGCGATGAAAAATACACTGTGTTTAGTAGCTTGATCAGATTTACCAGGTCTGATATGGCAGCCCAAGCAGACTGACGAGGCCACCCGCTCGTCGCTTTGCATTACATCCCAGGGCCGAATTGAGAGATTGCTTCAATTTGTATGCTTAGCAATTTTCCAATCCAATCACAGATTTAGCCAGCCGATGGGACAAAGCGAGCAGCGCTGTCTTCAGCTTCAGGCTTTCGAGCATTTTGATTCCACTGGGAAGTCGTGCCAGACTCAAGGGCCGATTGTTTATTTTGGCATCAATATGAGCATTTCCCGAGCCGAGACTCCGAGCTTTCACATCTCGACCGTAGGGAAGAACCACAGACAAAACGTTGATGATGAGAAAAAGCAGCGTTTCTGGGCTGGGGTTTTGGATGAGAGGAGCCTGCTAAGCTCCAGATTTTACAGATTTAGAACAGAGCCCTCTCGCGTCGTTCCTCTTTAGACGGGGACTATCGAGGACCCAAAAAAATCATCAGTTTTCATGACGTTTCAAGCTCAGATGGACTGATTATCTCATAAACCGTTTGTTTGAGGGTTCAAACAAAGCAAGGCCGCATACAAGATTCAGGTTGGAGTTGTGTACCTTCAGCACCTCCGAGAATCAACGTACTATCATATCCATGTCATCTTAGCCGTGTTTCTTGGTATTCCCTATAGAAATCTTTTCGACGCATGAGTTTGTGGGTCTCTTGAAAGTTGAAATCGTTCGCCCTATCACCCACCAGACCTCAAACCGAACGGACTATCTAGACAAAACCAATGCTTTTGGATGGATAACTTGTAAAATGCTCAAGTAACGGCGGACTTCACTACATCAGCATATCTACATCATACTGCCAAAGGACTCGCCGGCATTAAAACCTGAACAATCTTCTATTGTCGGCACCATTACTGAACAGGGGAAGCAGTGCAAGAATCGGATTAGTATACACAGAAAAGTCAAAAACCGGTTCTGATATCTGGCGTCCGCTGGCAGCCAAATATTCACGCTGGAGCTTTCGACCCTCCGTCGATGACAAATCAGCATGCGAGGGTTACGTTCCACAGCGCAAAGCTTATGATTTGGAGCATTTCATGGAAGAGACGAATCATTTCGACACAATCACAGGAAATTTCCATATTTCCCTCTCCGTTGTGGACGGTGGGACGGTCTCATGTCGCCAATCACAAACGAAGATTTCTTTCGTTTTGCATGGACAGACTGAGACATTTGGGACGTGCTATGATGCGTTTTCGATTGTTGATGTATACGTTGGGAAAGGAGCGGGGGCAAGCCACGAGAGGTGATTGGTTTAAGACATTCTCACTCATCCACCCTAGGCATCCTGTTTTCGACGCCGGAACTTCCGATGTTTTCTTTTTCTGGCAATTACACGGTGCTTTGGCGTCGACTCCCTGGTCAGGCAAACAATGGCGGGACGGGTGWTGGTTCTTGATTTTTCTGGGCGGTTCTGAGGCGATTGCTGGTGACTGCTTTGGGGAGAAGCGATCAGTGGTGGGAGGTCCATGAAGAAGGAGATGGATCAAAGCGGAAATTTTTGAATTGTGTATGTATTCACATCTCAAACGATCTGTAAAGATGCGCTTGTTCTTTCTTCATGGGTATATTGCCGTAAACGCAAACCTCAATACCCATTCGTTTCGTCAAAATCTACAAGAGCATGTCGCTGTCAATTCTTGCAAATTAATGCATCTTCCGCTCATTGACAACTCCAGCCTCTGTGTCACTCTTGATATCATAACCTCCCTTTTCGCTTCCACTTTCGCTGTTCTCATAGACTTCCCCATCCGCTCCATATGCCACACTGACATTGCGAATCTCATCTCCGACTTCCATCCATTTCTCACTGCACGCCGGGATCGGGCTGAACCTGCATAAGAGGTAATAGGTGCCTGAGGCGACAAGGAAGCCGCAGAAGAAGTTGAGGTTGTAAATGTAAGTTGCACCCTTGGGGACGGGCTTGCCGATCGCGCCGACGAATCCGACAATGTTGATGAGGATACCGCAGATGTACGCGGTATAGCCTCTCCAGTGGAAGCCAAAGGTGAACATGTAAGGAGATCGCTGCTGGGTGGAATAAAGATCGCGGATTTGGTAGTAGCCCTTGCGGACAATGTAGTAATCGCAAATGATTACACCAGCGATGGAGGAAAGGAAGACGGAGTAGGCGGAAAGATAGGTGGTAAAGTTGTTGGAGGTGGARAGGAGATGCCATGGGCACATGACGAGACCGACCAGTGCGCAGATGTATCCACCTCGGCGGATGTTAAGATAGCGAGGAAGGAGGGCGGTCATGTCTGTACCAGCCGAGACGGAGTTGGCGGCGATGTTGGTACCGAGTTGGGCAAGGGCAAATGCGGTGGAGATGATGAAGACACCGAAGCGTGCGGGGCCGTTAGCGGTRTGGCCGTCRACAGGACTGACCAAGAAGTAGGTCAAGAGGTCCAAAGGGTTCCAGATGGGTTTATCATAGATGACAGCGCTGGATGAGGAGACAATGATACCAATGAAGGACGTCACTGCGAAGCCGACTGGGATAGTGATGAATTGAGACCACAAAGCGTCGCGGGGCTTCCTGGCGAAACGGGCGAAGTCGGGATCGTTGACGATGAGGGTTGCAAAGTTGGCAATACTGCTCATGATACCTTGCACCATAGCCCAGCCAAGTGCACCTCCTGATTTGACACTGCCCTGATGCACWATRGGGCCGATACCATGGGCCTTGACGATTGACCAGATGAAGAAGATGACACCAGCRGTGGGCACAAAGTAAGCCTTGACGGTGAAAAGATGGCGGATCTTGTGCACCGGGAACCAAATAGCGGGCAGAGAGCAGAGCCAGAASAGGAAGAAGGACAGGAAGTCGCGTGTKKTGGTTCCAGATGAGGCGGACATGGAGTTTGGCAGATCGGCGTAGGAGGTCCAGATTGAGCGGATCATGAGAGTGACGCATTCACCTCCGATCCAAGATTGGACGCCATACCAGATGCAGGCCATTGCGGCTCGGTTGAAGACGGGCCATAGTGAACCCCAGATACCAAATGACGCTCTGCTGACCACGGGGAAGGAAATGTGGTAGGTAGCACCAATCCGACCAGTCATACAGATGAAGGTCGCAGCGATAACATAGCCGATCCAAACACAAAGCCATGATTGCCACCAGGAGAGACCATTGGCAATCATAGAAGACGAAATCATCCATGTGTTCTGTTCGAGGGTTAGTGGTCATGATTTTTTTACAATTTTGAGAATTGATGATAACATACGATGTTGAAGGAATCAGCAATCCAGAAACCGACGAAATTCCAGGCACCCCATTGTCGTCGCTCAGGTTCAACTGCAGAAGGTCAGAATGACACAGAGCCAAYTTCGTCGAACATAGAACCTACCGGGCTTCAAGTCGTGGTTTGTCAACATCAATTGGGTATTGGTCAATCCTGGTTCAGACTCGACGGCCAGCTTGTCCACCATCTGGGATACCCTCGTCCTTCGTATCTTCTGCATTGTTTGTGCCATTGTAGCTTTGATGCGGGGGTCGTGGTGGAGGTGTGGAGCTGCTGAGATGTTTAATCCACGTGTGGGGATGACAGCGAGGTGGGTGTAGTGGATGCGGGGAAGGGGGTAAGGGACCGTTGGTCTGGCAGGCCGAAGCACAAGCGCCTATTCCTTCTTGTCGTGTGATCTCCGAGAAGTACCTTAGCTGGATGGTCCGCCTTCGGACGGGAGGTTCTCTWGCTCGAAGGATGGAAGTGAGGRTGAAGGAGGATAAGAGCGACCTYCAYGGTTGGGGGACCCCATTCATATATCCATCAAGCTTGAGCAAGACGCGAGCCGAGAATGCGGTCGACCTGAGCTACACCGATAGTCACTRACAGTAACAGACCCATTTTTCCTGATACGATCGCCGGTTGGCCCCGCCCGATAAGACAAGCTTGCCATATTGGCGGGGTTCCAGAACTGCTGGAACTCATTGGAGACCCTTGGTGGGACAAGTGGGCCCAGTAGCCGAGAACCTAAATGGACATCATGTCAGTAGTCCGGCAGCTAGCACGAGATTGTATGAGCCAAGGGGTTCTGGATGCTGTATAATTTTCTGAGGCAASACGCTAAGTGGTTGGAGGGACCAACCGGGCGAAGGTCGAATTGGTGGGGTGTTCGTCGATTGGAAGTACTTGACGGTGTAGTGGGGGTGGGGTAGKCCGCTAAAATCTCAGCCTGTCCACGCTTGGGATCGGCCTAAACCGATAATCTCGCCCCTAACAACCGCCAACATTTTAGCCTTATCTTTTTATCTTGAGCTGATTTACCACACTTCATCGAGTCAACCTGCCAACCTCCAAGCAATTTCTTTTTTTCTCTCCGACATCGTCCTTTGATATGCCACCAATGCAAGATTGCACACCCAGACTTCATCGTGCATTGCCGATCAACCACTCCATCGAATCGCAACCAAGCCACGCGACATTGTTTCTTCCATCCAGTATTCCCGCTCGCTTAAGGCCCTCGATGTCGTATGTGCCGACTGCTGAGCTTCTTCGGTGGCGCCGGCAATGAATCTGCGCCTTGACTTTCCCGTCTGGGAATAACTTGCATCATGGAACCGCGAATGCATCTCGATCTCGTCAACCGCGCTCCCCGCTCAAATGCTAACATCTTGCCCCGGCAGGAAAACATCTTGCACATGTTCATCCTCCGCTCCATCTGCCGGACTTCTTGAAGTCATCGTACAGCGATCTAAAGACACTGCGGCTGTCGGAATCCATTGCCGCGCTCATCGCCTTGATGCGGTCTTGTGTCATCACCTGCAGTATCGCCCAAAGGCCAACCTGCAATGCTGCCCCCATGTCTGGGGAAATCTTTCCGCTCAGCTGACAGCGGCAATACTCCATCACTAGGGCCGGTAAATGCTGTCCTGCTATGCTGCGTGCTTTCTTGGTCTCGTCATTCAATTCTGCATGCAACTTTTTCTGAGGTTTGGCGACGGCTGATACCGTAGGATCACACAGCATCGTCAGTAYTCGKGAGTATTCCGCTGCATGCACATCTGTAAGGGTAAATTCCGACTCAGACTCGGTAGATGCTCGTGCGTAAGGTCTGAAGACGCAGCGGAGCAATCCCTGTAAGGCCGGTACGATGAGGTTGTACCGTCCCCCAATCTTTGATCGATGCGAGCGAAGAACGGTGGTGAAGAGTTCACAGAGAGTTGTGAAAAGCATGCCTGATTGCCCGAGTGTTTGTCGTAGTTTAATACTATGAGCCGCAACCGCAATGCTTGAAATCAAGGCATCGATCTGCGACTGCTTCACCATTCGAGGCTGCTTTTGCATCAAGGCGGCAATGCATTTCATGGGTTGTATACACATTCTGAGGTCCGACTCGGTCTCCCAAAGCATTGTAGACATTGAGATGCAACATTGCGCTGCAGTAGACTGTAATTCCGAAACATCACCGTCATTGATAGAGGTAATGATCATTCCTAGTAGGTGCAGGTCTCCCATTTTCGACCGGCGTTTGCCGAGATTTCCATGTATCATTCGGAGCGCATTAGCCTTTTGAATAGGAGTCATTGAGAACACTGCTTCTCGCATGTACGAGACCACGTCTTCTTTAGCAGCGTTGCACAATGAAGGAACGAGGGTCGGTGACAAAAGTGTGTGCCCACTTTTCACCCGGAATTCTGCCGTGGATGGGCACAGACTTTTGTCACCGACCCTCGGAAGCTGTTGTTTCCCGGTCATATTGGGATCCGACTGGAAGTTCTCTTTGGTTTTCTGGTCCAGCATTGACGAGCACTGGGCCAAGAATGTAATCAACCCATTGTCTCCGGCGGAGATCTGTAGATTCAACCGAACCACCCGCAGGGCAAGACGATCGATCTTCTTGAGTTCTTTTGCAGAAGACTTGTCCACAAATGGCTCGACAAGATGTTTCTGCCAAGGAGCGGCCAGATGTTGAATCTCGGCAAAGACTTGAAAAATGGTTTCAGTTCAAGCCCTGATCAGACAAAGGATTACTCACATTCGTCTTCATAGCCAAGATTTGGATGCAGCCTTATCAGATCAGCATAAGGACACATATCATCCAATATTTGCAGCATCTTGTGGCTTGGTTYTTCCTGCTGATAAAACGCTAGACGCCCKGCCTTTTGAAGAAGACTTCTTGCAGTTCTAAGCAGCACCTCAAGATGATATTGGCGAGGTCTTTGGATATCTGACGTGTCAAGATTTAGGATCGCTGAAACTTGATGCTCATTGTCGCGAAACAGGTTCGAAATGACCGCGGCTGCAACGGAAAAGGCAACAGGGCAGCTAGATTTGTCATTGAAATGAGATTCTAGCATTCGTGCAAGCTCATCGTATAAGACCCGAAGATGTTGAAGGGAATCTCGTCGTTCGACAGCTGTGGAGATGAGGTACCTTTCAGCGTTAGGGACGTCTTGCAGACAGATGTCGTTCCAAGGGCTGCTCACTTGACTACTGATCGACAAAGACGTCGCAAGGGAATGGCCCACACCAATTCACCCGAAGGTGTCGATTCGACATCATCAATCTTTTGCACAATYTCCAAAAGAGCCGAACGCTCCCTGTACTTCGGCGCGCCAACACTCCCGCTGGGGAGTTCCAGGTTGTTGAGCAGACACATCAATTTGGACGGCTGGCTAATCATCTTTTGTTGTAGCCAAAGATGGCTTACGATGTAGCATCGTTCTGGAATTGCAGCATGTGTCAAGATGTTGAGGACACTGTTTGAGACGCTCGCTCTCTCATTGCGGCCTAAGTCATCCGCCTTAAGTGTGTTGATAGATTCAAAGGCGAGCGTGTAATCTGCAGCTCTTATGTTCCAGCAGCTAGCATCATTGAACTGAGATGTTGAGATATATCGTGTGGTCAGARATGCTCTCAGGCACTCTGGCAGCAGTTTCAGCGCTATACTGTTTGGTCTGTGCCCGGAAAAGGTACCTTGGGTGACCGAGTCGTTGGATACTACGAAAGGCTTCAACAGGTACTGCCAAAGCCATCCAAAGCTGATAACATTTGGCTGGTACGCTGCTTTGGCTCGTCTCTGTTGTAGCGCACACGTGTAAGCTTGGTTTATCAAGACTGATTGTAATTTGGTGTCAATCCGGCTGCCTCAACCGTCAGCCTACAAGTCTTAATCAAGATGACGACTCATACCTGAACAAGCCACGAGAGCGAAGTACCAAGGACATACACCCAAGATAGAGCTCTTCGACACTTGAAATGTGAGCCATCGAGGCGAAGGTGTTAGGATGAACAGTGCGCGGTGTGAATGTTTCGAACATGTCATGTTTGACCCGCAGATGGAAAGGCTCCATGGTTCTCACTACCATGTCAAAAGAGATGTTAAGGGGGTCTGCAGACTCGGTATCTGAGTAGGCGCAGAYAYCATCACGCGTAGAAGAGCTTGCAATAAAACAGAAAGCATGATACATCTGCGTTAGATCTTCTCCTTGGCTACTCTGATCTTCTGACCAGCTCGGTGCTCTCTCTGTGACATTCAATGCTTCTTCAATCACGGCTGGCAGACCAACATAAGTAAGAGATGGCCATCGTTGGATTATTGCAGTCATGATCCGCCAATATCTCCAGCGAAAAGACGATGGATYTTGCTCGTGCTTGTTTAGCCTTGCTTGCAGTGAAGCAAACGTGGAACAAGCCAAGTCGTTCAGCTTYCCAAGCTTTTCATGGCCACTGATACCTCGGTAAACACAATACAGTATGACAGAGCTGGACAAGGTAGTTATTCTWGGGGAAGATAGACCCTTGGGTGGTTTGCCGTCGTTCGAAAGCTTTGCGAAGATCTTTCTAATTTGCGAAACCGTTAAGCTGTCCACAGAATTTGCARCAGCGTTTAGTAAGGCTTCGTCCTCCCACAGGCTAGAAGAAGAGATAGTCCAGGAGGATTTCCCAATGCCGTTTCTTCGCACTTCTAATTCGTCCAATTGCTCTTGCCAGAGACCTAGGAAGCCGGGAAGATCGCGAGCTCGAATGAACCCATGGAGCAGGGGCAACAAAATCAGATCGCGGATCTGGCTTTTCTCGTCATGATCAAGGGACTCGTATTTCCTGAGCTCAGCTAGCAAACTTTCGAGATATACGTTCGGAGGTCCATAACCATAGCTATTGGGTTTTGAGGATGTTGATGGCATAACGAATACATCTGTATCTACGGAGAGACATTTACTGACAAGGTATTTTCCAGCACTGTTCTTGAGGCCCACTCCGAGGATACCTGAGTCTTTGCCCAAAATGCTCTGAAGCAAGGTGACGGAGAGCGTCACTCGAGYCTCAATAGCAGCATCCAACATCCGTGTCAAAAGCCGCTTGTGACCAATTTGAGCGTCGAAATCTGATTCTGGTGGTAGGAGGATTCCCGCTATTCCACTTAATTTGACAAGAAGGCTCTCGAGCCATGAAACATCTGCTTGTCCGACCTTGGAGGAGCGTTTTTGACAAGATTCAATTGCAAGCCCATAGAGCTGAGATAGAAATGATGTCTGCAAATATSCTGTGGTATTTTCCTTCGCTCTCCAATTAGGCATCCTGGCATTTGCACACAGCGGTCGGGCCCGGAGACTTTTAGTAAGGCTGTCAAAGACTGTCATCTCAGCGCTGTTTTTTGCCGATGTCAATGTTGTCCGAATCGGTGATATAGTATGTACCTTCAATAAGGTGCGAAGCCTGTCGGAGAGCTGCTTTACCTCATCTTGGAACTGGCTGACAAGCCAATGTTGACATGTATCAAGCAGCTGGAGGCTCGGCACGGCGGCCGAAGCTATGAATGCATGATCAATAGCTGCCTTTGCGAACTCGTTGGACCATTTGTATTGTAACTCGAACATGTCAATGAAGAGCGAAATAAAGGTGATGGTGGATAATTCTGTCACACTCCGCACTGTTCCACCAGCATTGGCCTGCAAGATCTGGTTGCAGATATAGAAGACGCTTTCCATGATATGTGCCAGCTGAATTGGTTCAGCCTTCATTGACTGGGTGATATGTCTTCTGTGGGACGCTTCGAAGGCGTTGGATGTCTCTTCTCCTTGAATGTGCAGTAAGAGTCCTAGAATCCTGCCCGTGAATCCTAGATACTGATAACGCAAGACTGCATGTGTCGAGGCAGATGGTTTGAATAATCCTTTGGACACGTCCTCTTCTGACTCCAGCTCCCACTTCTTTTTTAGTTGCGCCACAAGTTCGTCCCGCAGCCACAAGAAAGTGGATTCCAGAATCCGAGGTAGAGAATGGGTTTTCAATAATCTAACAATCGCAGCACAGGAGCACGTTGGCAGCATTTCCGTTAGGAGATACCATGTATGAGCATCTTTGCTTTCTGGAGTGGCTTGAGTGCCATCAGGCTCGAGTTTGCCCAACAACCAGCGCGAAGTGTACTCCTTCCGGGGGTCTGGTACGACACTTCTATGTTCGAGCTCAACGCGATATTGAGCCCATGTCTGATTCGGAAAAGACAAAGGATATGGAGGCAGTCCAAGCAGGTCGATGGCTTTTGCGAGCTTTGCCTTCCATGTTCCATCTTGATCAAGTGTGAGGACGCTGGTTGGTGGGCGTTGGCTTGCAGATGGCTATCAAGACTCAATCCTCATAATTGACAAGATTCGAAGCTGATGATATACGTACCAGACTGATACGAGCCATCTCCACTCCCGASAACCCTCGTCCCCTCGAAACCCAAGCACTTCTTGCWGTTGAAYGTGAAGATGCAAATGACGTTGAAGTGCGCGTGTAAAATGGTCGGAACGGGAATTGATTTTTCCGGAGACTCAAGATCCGAAGGGAACAACCAAAAACAACATCGCGGCGAATTTYTGAARCKCCMAYCCTSCTTCACGAATTGCCAATTGCCCTCATCCGCTGCCAGAYTGCACAAGTAAGTRTTGCGCATGATCATAACCGAAAGCGCAAGCTGATACGAATGGCAACAGTCCAGTACAATGGCTGACAGCCCTTCCTCACCCTCTCCATCTCCCTCACCCCCGGCAACACGTCCGCAAAGACCGGTCAGTGAGGCCCTTCTGAACGACAAGTGGGACTACGCTTTGTCGAATGGAATCGTGAAGAGCTCATTGGGTCTGTCSTTTGGCATCGTCTTTTCTGTTCTGCTGTTCAAGAGAAGGGCTTGGCCGGCTTGGGTCGGACTTGGGTTTGGGGCTGGCAGAGCGTACGAGGAAGCTGATGGTATGTGYCTTCCTTGCCATCAAGCAGACATGAAMCCCCAATCCCTCCAAGACCAGTACGGGAGGCAAGACTGAAGCCAAGCGCTGACCTTGAGATCGTCTAGCATCATTCAAGAAGGGTGGGACGACGGGAAGAGATGGGTTGAGGCTTGTCAGATCATGAGATACGGTCTGTCTCTTGAATTCTTGAGGTATCAGAAAGCACATCTTGAGCCTGGGTGGGAAGCCTTGCGCGAATAGACAAGTTTCTGCAGCGGACTGGAGTATCGATAGACCAGGATCCCATGGCCTAAGTCGTCAGACTCATTGGTTGCAGGCTTCGAGGCAAGACATGTTGGGAAGCTTGAAGCGTTGAGGATTGTACATAAAACGCTCATAAGAGAGACCATTCATAGAAAGGTCGATGTTGAACGTTGGAACCGCCGGTCTTCCCAATTCTATTTCAATAGGCATATGGCTCTCAGAATGGTTCATTCTCAGGTTTCTAGCTTGATGAGAAGCCTTTTTCAGAAGTCTAACACCAACAGCAATGCAGCGTGGTCATTTCGCACTTGTAAGAGAGAGATGTTCTGCATGAGTAACAAATCGGCCGATAGCTCCTTGCTTCAATTGCTGGACTCACTACGAAGTCAAGACAAGAGGAGCGCGTATCCCATCTCGTAATTTGAAAGCCGACGTAGAGGACGAGCCTTGAGTCTATGATTCAATTGATCGACATCCCACGGTGCTACTTGGAATAGACGTCATCCGCCATATACAAAATATATAGTCGCTCTCTGCGGAGATGGCCAAGCTTCGACCAACAGAACCAAAGATTCAACATTATCTATATGCCGAACGGTTCTTTGTAACTACGCAAGTGTCGCCTTCGACCATATAGATAATGAGCTTCGTTTAGCTCCAGCGCATCTCTAAAGCTGTGACAGCCTGATCCCAACATGGGAGGCTTTTGGTGACGGAGATCCATCTCATGGCAGTACCGCAGAGGGTCTTGACTTGGCTTCATAATGTCCTGACAAGTGTGGGAATCCTTCTCTAATGAATAATCGGGACAGAGTGCTGAAGAGTATGGCAGCATTACCAAGATGTCAACCAGACCTATTCGGACGTCGTTCAGATCTTACAAACATATCCCAGCTTTTCCCTAAAGACAGATGTCTACAGTGAGCAACGCACAGGCTCGAGAGATGCTGCCAAAGCTGATCGTACAATCGAAGCATTTGAAGACGGCTCATCCTCACTTCTTCTCAACATCCATGGCGCACTACCTGTGGCCTTTCGAGGTCAAACCTACGGCTTCCCTCTYTCGCTCTGGATCCCCGCTGCCTACCCAAAACACGCCCCAATCATCTTCATGGTACCCTCAGGGAACATGACCGTACGACCGGGGCAACATGTGAGTGGGGAGGGAAGAGTCTATCATCCATATTTGGCTGGTTGGYATGGAGGCGTAAGTGGTCTTGACCGAACCATTTTGGCTTGAAAAGGAAGATTCCTGACTCGATCCGGAGCAGAGAACGAACATAGTCCAACTACTTTCCATCCTACAAGATGTTTTTGCCCGTGAGCCTCCTCTTGTGGCCAAACAGCAGCAGCAGAACCAGCCRCTATCTCCCACAACCCAACACSGTGCCRTTGCCCCTCCCATACCACCACTCCCRCCAGAGAGGGGCAGACATGATTATGGACCTCCGTCAGCAGGTGGAATCCGATCTGAAAATGCCGCTCCTCCTCCCCCTCCTCCCAAAACTACTGTTGGCSAAGACARCATATCATCCAAATATGACCGACCAGCGCCTCTACCACCAGGTGCTGGAGGCACAAATTCTTACCGCGATCCTCAAAAGCCGCCACAACCCAATGGACACCCACATCACCCACAGTCCAACCCCCTAGATTTATCTCAAGTCGGCGCACAGTTCGGCCGGAGTACGCAAGGCCCCTATCAAACGGCCCACCGTGAATTCTCACCACCTCATGAGCTGACAAGCCCCCAATATCCTCGTGCACCTGGCCCTCCAACCCAATATCGATCCTTTCAGTCACCAACGCCATTCTATCCTCCACAACAGCAGCACACCAAAACCTATGGCCCTCCAGATCAGCTGCAACATCAACAATACCATCGCCCTCCAGACCCTCGAAGCATGAACCAGTCTCCCCAACAGTACCAAAAACCCCCCTACCAATCCTATGGCACTCAACAACCTCCACCCTCCACCACCAGAC
>MSTJ01000392.1:0-15329 GCA_001956345.1 Ramalina peruviana
TTTGAGCCCAGCCCTTGATGGACTGGATGTGCTTTTCCATTGTCAGTCTATCAATGAGAGAAAGGGGATTGGTGGCGGAGGTAATCATGTGCATGATGAATTTTCGGTCCGAGCTTAGCGATTCTTTGTTCATGGGAGGCATAGCGCTCTTTGGGACCTATTGGAGGTCATGCTTTGGTCTGATGTTTTGGTGTCGACCTTCACACTCTCTTGGCTTCAACGATACCCCCACCCTTCATATACTCTCTTTTTCTATATAGGTATTTACGACGTTCGGGAATGAGAATATAATTCACAAGCAATCCTTCCCATCTGGCTTACGCACACATGCCCATGATCCCTGATTGGCCAAGAGTCTATCCTTATATGGTCAACATCGAGCCTGTCAAGGATGCGGCCTGCACAGACACCAATGTTACTCTCCCCACACTCCACTTTTTCGCCACCGTCGCTGAATTGCAGCCTCATGGTCGGATAACACATCCGAAGGCCAATTGTCCCACCCCTACCCGTCTCTCCGTCCACACAACAGTCATCGCCTCCGGGTATCCACAAAGCCACTATACCCCTCAAAGCAAACTCACCTCTTCCACCGTCGATTCTCTACGGAAGAAAAGGCCGGAGTGCGCGGGGAAGGTCCTGCAAGGAGCAGCGAGAATACGAGAAGCAGCGAAGGGTATGCCAGGTGTGATTGGATGGCTCGGATGGGAGGGCCGGGCGTATGAATAGGAAAGGGGGAGGGGAAGCTTACAAAAAAAAACGAAAATATGGGGGCTGTGGGAATTGTCATAGTGGTATACTTGGTAGGGTTTCTATGTACAGATCTATCGGAATGTTGGTGGTGGTGTTGTCTTGTGTCTCGTTAATGGCTGTCTTGTTTTGCCCCCAAAATTTGGTACGGTACAGGGGCCCTGTTGGCCGTGATGCCTTAAAAACCGGTGGGATTGATGTATAATCATTTCAAGTGGCGCAGAGGGTGATTTTGCGCTTTGGTTCTTGGTATGAAGAGTCTTGCACCAGGTTCCTCCAAGAACCTGATCTATGACGAGTATCGGGGTAGGCCGCATGCCCATCCCTTCGAGTTGAGGGTGAGAGATTGAGCAGGGTGGTACCGCAGCATCCGTATGTTTTTAGACAAGGGAGGATATCGGTGCCATTTTGCTGGTATCAGCATGGGCGTTAATGAGACGTTGCGTTGCATGGCGTCATGTWATTCGTARCTTACGAAAAGCCAGTCGTCGGAATATGTGTGATAGCTCCTGAAAACTTTCTTCGTTTCATGACGGTCCTTTGCCTGGCTCGCTTCTCTCATCAAGCTCGTGGGAGGTGTTGGCGCCTTCCTTTGCTACCGGCTTTGGAAGCGAAGTGGTATCCATTTCAGCGTTTGTCTCCCCAGCTTTGGGCGGGGGGTCCATCTCGCTCGCTGAAATTAGACTGGCTTCTTTGGAGTCCCGCTCACTCGTCTTGGTCGGACCATCGAGACCTCGTTCAGAGGCTAGCCGTTGTGCCGCCTGCCTTTTAACCTGCAATTCGCTTTCTTCTGCTTCTTGTACSTCCTCTTCCTCCCGCTTCAGGTCTGTCAACAAGGGTGGCTCGTCCTCCGCCGGCGAGGCYAGCGCAGCGACGCGATCACTGGAAGCAGAGGTGCTCCTTATGCCCTSTTTCGTACCGTCGGAGGATGTCGTCTTGGTCGATGCTCTTGACGAGCCAAAAGGCCTCTTCTTGCTGCTCCGGTCCTCGGAAGTGGTTGCGTTTGTGCTTCTGCGGCCCAGACGCAAGGCGAATTCATCATCGATCTCTCGAGCGTCGTCTTCGTCATCGCTCGGGAARATATCCCCYCGAGAGCTGAGGGAGTTCACTGTGCTTTTCGATCCGGCAGTCCCACTCCGTGCTCTGCCTTTCTTCGCGCTTCTCCCGCCTTCGTCATCCGGCATCAGCGGGTCTGCCTCCTGACCTCGTCTYCCAACATTGGTYTGCAAAGATGCAGCATTGGGCCGATATCGCGCCCCTCTGCCACCGATCTTCCATGGCAATCTCTCGAGGAAKCCAAATATACTTGACTGTGGCACCACGGTCGGRTCATCTGCCAATGCATCTTTCCCCGCCGTGCTTCTCCKTCKAGGACCYCTCGTTCCGTARCCATAGGTCATACCGGCATTCCTGCCGGGCTGCTGAGTCTCGTTGCCGGAYAATAAAGCATCCAGCTCGTCGTTGCCCCACTCTTCCTCGTCTCGCTCCCAATCGTCGTAGAAGTCGAATGCTGCAGTCTCGCGCCCGCGACGTGAATACCGCGGCTGCCGGTGCCTCCGAACGTCATCCCGAGCGCTGAAGCAGGGCTGACAGGATGCCTCGAGGCAGGTCTGGAAGCCAAGAAGGCARGGTTGGAGCGACGCCAGACATGGTTGGATGCAGTTTTCGGAGACGGTGAAGAGAGTTGCTTGGGTTCTTTGGTTGGCGGACTCGAGRTTCTCGGTGATATKATTGAGGGTTTGGCGGACTCTGGGGTCCGAAGTGGTGTAGCGCATAGTGACCGGAGGATGATGATAAGACGGGCGCGGAGGCTTGGTTCAGCCCAGCGAGCAATTTCGGGATGAATKAATTCGGGATCGCCGAGACATTGTAAGATGGTGACAAGAGTCGCAGAAGGTGTGGAATCAAATGAAGGAAAGCAAYATGAGGTTGGCGCAAGAAGTTGAGGCTGATGGAAAGGCGTCCGGCAGTCAGCCCTACGAGGTTTATTATGGCGCATCCCTCGATCCACTTTTCAACTTGACTCTCCTCGATACAATGGAGATTCAAGTGCCAAGYGACTGTTMMATYTTGCTTTAGGTAGGTTTCTAGGTATGCAACTCTGCAGCTGTTCCAGTCACTTCAGCATCTAGGATCAGAATTGCAGATGAAATGCACGACATTGCAAGATGCTGTCGTCGTAGATATTGCGCTTAGCAAGCTGGTCGACTGGAATGGTCCACTATATACGTTTTCTCAAGCAGCCTCTTATCAAACAGAGTGGTGCTAAGACGTATGCCGCCACTCTGATTACTTTGACGACTGACCTTGGCGATGACTTTTTCCATTACGAGCTATCCCTCTTTGCCACAATCATTGAGCAAGATGAATATCAATGGAAAGAATTTCTTTGGRGACCTCACATGCGATCATTGTGGATTGAACTTAGGATCGCAGATGTCCTTCCAATGCCCCGCACCATGACACTTTTGATCAGCCCCTTGCGGGGCACCCAAGGCGACCGCATTCGTGTTGACAGTATGCCTGAGATCCTCGGTGCAAGATGTCCAGTCGTGCCTCTTGGCGGATATGTCGAGGCAGACAGGGTTCAGAGACAGCTACTGACTGAGCAAGCGCAAATCGACGTTTACGAGGACATGGGGGAGAGCATTGCACGACACATATGGTAAGAAGCAGGCAAGCGCAGTGATTGTGCCTGGGCACCGATAACCTTTCACAGGGATGCTGGCTGTGCTTTGATCGCGTACTTGGACCAATTGTTTACTGACGAGGCGAAAGACGACAAGACTGACTTGGAGACTGCATCAGCCCTCACCCGTCGCTTCAGATCGGCTCGATTGGATGGATGTCGYCTTCTCGAACTTGGGGCCGGCTGTGGCCTGGTCGGAATATGGATGGCATCGGCCTTGCCGCACTGTTACATCCACCTGACGGATTTGCCCGAAGCAATGGGACTCTTGAAGTTCAACGTTAGCCGGGGCAGGTATGCCTCCGAAAGTCGCACAGACACGTCCGTCCTCGACTGGAGCGAAGAAATCCCTCAAGACTTGCAAAATCAGAAATACGACCTCATMATTGTGTCAGATTGTACCTACAACTGCGACAGCATCCCGATGCTAGTGGACAAACTCGAAGCGCTGCTCGATGTCTCGCCGCAAGCTCTAGCCGTTGTGTCCATGAAGACTCGCCATGACAGCGAAGCGATCTTCTTTGATCTGATGGCCAAGGCTGGGACACGTCAACTGGAGAAGCAGGAGGTCATGCTGCCCGGCAGAAGCCATTTGGCCCTGGGGCAATCAGCAGAGACAGCTGAGATCTTCGTGTTTGGRAAGCTGACTTCYCCACAAAAATGAACACTTTGGACGTCCGATCAGTGCGCATGTAACGCATTGGAGAGTAAGGCGTTCTTGCATCAATCCTCACGCCCAATTCAGGAGAATGCCGAGATGGCTTGGCGGCAGATGGCGCCGGGTCAGTTAGTCAGTCACGGATAGTCGATCCACCAGTTCGCAGCACGCGAGGAGTCGCAMTTCTGATATGCAGGGTCCTACTTGTCAGCACCTGCTTTCACCCGTTTCTCCAATCTTCACAAAAAAGACTYAGGCTTTATCTCTTCAGTCTGTCTGGGTCTGGATGACTCGCATAATCACTTTGCGTCCAAACCGGAGAGGCTCCTGCCAATGRCCATGGCCCCTCGGGCAATTGGCGGCGGCTTAGACTTTCGGCTCCCCCGTTTCCGGGGTTCAAAAGTTTAAGCGACAATGMTCTTGAAGACACAAATTTTTCTTCCTCCTTCTTTCCTTCTTCTTCTCACTTCATAGATTGCCTTCTTCTCTGGTCTTCGCTGCGGTACATATTTTCTTCAGTCACCTGGGTGGTTCAYTGTCATCTCCAATTCCTCTTTACCGCTCACAGTGAGTAGMCCYGAACTGTCCCCTTGTTCGCGAGGACTCAATACTGGCTCAAGTCGCACATCGACACCGTTTCTTGTTATCAACTGCTGACCATRATCTTGTYAACAGTAGATCTGCTTAGCCTGATCCCAATACCTACACATTACACACAGCTTTTCAGTACGGCGGTCCAAGTCTCACTCCGCTTCATCCTTCAAGATTTCCCCACATTGCCCCACCGAGGCATCCTCAACAGCATCCCTCCCCCTGCTGCACGCTCTGAGCKACTTGGACTTGGTGCTCGCTGAGTTGACGAACAAATCATCTCTCATTGAACAASTATCTTGGCAGCCGCATAGAACATCCCTAAAGATTCTTCCTCCGGCCGGGGAAGGGTCCAGAAGGGCATTGCAACAAGACAACAACAGTATAATCTTCGAGCCACCTTAACAGGACCCCCCCAYACCTCTACAATCAACCGTYTGCACTTTGTGCATGTCTCTGGAACTTTCTCCCCCTTTGACACCCCGAAGTTCTTCATCCAGTATCAATCATGACTTTCATGAGACTCMAGAGTGCCGCTCGGGCCGAGAGAAGACTTTACAGATAGCTTTAAAGAAGGCGAMTGAGCATGTTGACGCAGCCAACATCGACGACTACATGTCGCAGCGAGCCTGTTTGGTGGGTGATATGGGTGAAGTTTATCGCCAGCACARACGCTGGAAGCAGAATCTACCCCGAGTAAACCCCCACTATGGTAAGCCTCTCTAGCGGTATTGAAGTGTCGTTCTGATATCGTGAAGCTGTCAAATGCAACCCAGATCCGGTCGTGCTTCAGTTGCTTGCTGAATCTGAGGCACACTTCGACTGTGCATCCATGCCCGAAATCGAAACTGTCCTGGCTCACGGGGTTCATCCAGCCAARATTATCTTCGCTCACCCTCGCAAAGAAATTGGCCAGGCCCGTGCTGCTATCAGGTCTGGAGTTTTCCGAATGACGACCGATTCCGAGCAAGATCTTGCGAATGCCAGAGATTATTTCCCCGAGGCAGAATTTCTCGTCCGCATCTCTACCGACGACTCGGGAAGCAAATGCCAGCTCGGGTCTAAGTTCGGGGCCGGAAAACCCTTCGACACCCCGCARAAGCTACTTCGGATAGGTAGGGAATGGGGTCTCAAGTTCATTGGAGTCAGCTTCCACATCGGATCCAACTCTTCCGATCCCAGCGCCTTTATCAAGGCGGTTGCAGATTCTCGGGCAATYTTCGATTWTGCAGCGGAAATTGGGTATGACTTCAAGGTGCTCGACGTTGGCGGCGGCTTTACAAGCAGCCTGTTTGAAGAAATGGCCGATCGTCTCAATGGGGCGCTTGCCCAGTACTTCCCATCCCCCACCGTCGAAATCATTGGCGAGCCTGGAAGATTCTACGTGGGCTCAGCCTATGTGCTTGCCGCCCAAGTCACGGGCATTCGTTCTGTCGACGATCCTCATGACGGGGTCAATTGCCAATACGACATCAATGAGGGTAATTATGGTTTGCTTGCCAGTACCATCTCCGACCATCAAGAGGTTATCCCGCGAGTCCTTCGCAAGAGAAATTCGACGTACGCTCCCAAAACCTATCGGGTATTTGGTCCAACTTGTGACGCGTGGGACAAGCCAGTCGAGTCCTATCATACCTTTGACGCGATCACTTATGGCGACTGGGTTTTTTTCGAGGGCATGGGTGCCTACACCTATCCCTGCGCCACGGAATTCAATGGTAACCCYAAAGCCAAGGCGTACCATGTGTCAAGCGAAAAGGGAGCCTCGGATTTACTCGGGTGGGCCTGGGATGTGGGCCAGGAATATTCTCAGTCTACGCAATAGCAGGTGGTGGTGATGTCGGATTTCAATGGCTTCTGGTTCTCTTTCATTTGGAGCATTGTCGATTTCGCTGTGTCTCYTCAGTCGGCGGATCTTTCATTTCAGCGGGCTAGAACTTGCTGCTCACATTCCTTTAACGCTTGAAAAGTGGTCTCCCATCCCYAGTATGAGTGGACGTAGAACTGAAATCGTTGCACAAAGTGAGAGTGGCTGTCGTGAGCCCTTGTTATCAGAAGAATTTCCAAAGCCTCCAACCAAGATCTTCTTGGGTCCTATCTCGTCTCTTTTGTTCCTCTTCGTTGCTGTTGTGCTTCTCTACTTCGTTGGCCTGCAGCCTTTGTGCGTACTCTGCACAGCTAAGCCGTATTCCCTCCTCTATCCCGACCCTCGGCTCATATCCCAATAGCCTCCTTGCCTTCTCTCCAGAAGCATACCTYACCGCACACGCATCCATYACACTCCCCGTACTCAACGTATACGGCGTCCCCACCGCCCACGTCCCCAGCTCCGCTACCCATCCTGCAAACCAAGCCAACCCCTCAGGAAGCCTCACCTCAAACGGCGGATAATGTCCRAAATTCTTCCACACTTCCAAACAAAAATCGCGAAAGGGGATGGGCTCATTATTCTGGATGAAGATGGCTTYCCCCGCCGCCGTCTTCGTCGGTGAGAGCAAATTCTCCACAGCCAACACGTGCGCATCCGCCATGTTGGGCGCATAACTCACATCCCACAGATTCGTGCCGTCGCCGATGACGAAGGGCGTCTCGAACTTGGCGATACACGCGTGGACTGAGGGGATGAGTTGGTAATCCCCCGGCCCGAACAAGACGCTGGGCCGGAGCGCGCAGGTTGCCAGTTTCTTCCCCTCACCATCGTCATCAAAGCTATTGGCGGCTAGCACCAATCTCTCCGCTTTCGCTTTGGATTCCCCATATATGAGCGAGTCGTGGGCGGAGGTCGGGTAGGATTCGTCAATGTTGCGGTAACTGTGGCGGAAATTGTCGATCACGGCCGTGCAGGATCCCGTCCAGACAAACGCGGTCACGCTACGGGTCTGGCGCGCAGCGGTGAGCATGTTGGCCGTGCCGTTGACGTTGATGTCGAGCACGCGGGCCTCGAGGGTGCGGCTGAAGCGGTTGCGGAGAGGGGGGACGAGGCCCGCTGTGTGGACGATTACGGTGGGAGCGATGGATCGGACGGTCTGCAGGATGTCTTGGGCTTTGGTGACATCGCCTTCTACGTAGTTGATGTTTGGGGTGGGGGGTTGTTGTGGCGGTTGGAGGTCTAGTACGGTAATATGCCAATCTGGGTGTTGTTCATGCAGAGCGGTCACTATGAGGCTGCCGAGGAATCCGGTGCCACCTGTGACGAGAATCGATACTCCCATCTTCATTCTACAAGGACCGTGACTCTACTGTTTCCTAAATAATGTGAAAAGGGCTATGTCTCGCAGTACATGATGTGATGGTCAAACCAAGACGACACAGAGCTAGCAAAAAGGAAGAGAGGATCACAATGCATACGTGAGGCCGGGGAGAGAACCAGCCGTAGTCACGGCTGGTTGATAGTACARTGATRTCAAATCTCACAGGATRAAAAGCACAGGATTGAGGCCCCCCTCGGCCAGCGAATCGTGACGTGAGACTGCATACCATGTGATCATCAATTCGCGCGCCCCCTGTCGTATTACTTTCCTACATCCTCACCTGCAGTTCTTCGCACGATGRAATTCTTGAGATGCGGTGACCAAAACGTCTAATGGTAAAAAATGAGTCCATTAGCACATGGGAAGATYATGACAAGGATGCGGCGTACTCAAGAGCATACGTCATCAACCCCTCGCCCCAAAGTAAATAAAGCATTTCCAGTCTGGAAAATGGAGATGCCTTCGCACAACACAGTATTTCGAATTGAACAGTTCTTCCATTTGTAATATCTTGGTCATATTTGGAAAATCATCATGTCTACGAATGTGGGAATGGGTGAATGCTGCCTTAGCGGCCATATCAACGAGGGTAAACCCGTCGGACGAGAGGATCAAATAGGGGGCCTCCCCGTCTATGTTTCTGAGCCCAAAGGTGGATCAAAGACAAAGTCACTTATTTTCATCACGGACAGTGAGCTCCCTCGTGCATATTGGACAATACCGTGGACAGGCACTGAAAAGTGAGAATGCAGTCTTTGGCTGGGAGGTTCCCAACGTGAGGCTTCTGGCAGACGAGTATGCAAAGGCGGGATTCTATTGCTATGTCCCAGATGTTTTGAATGGGGATCCGTTGCCAACAAGTTTCCTGGACAACGTCGAGCCCAATGTCAAGACGCAGGAGAGCCTCTCTGTGACGGACAAGGCCAAGAACGCGGCAATTGTGCCKGCSACCCTGGGTACTTGGCTCCCCAAGCATACMGAAGGAGTTACCAAGCCTCTCATTGATGGTTTCATCAACAMCATTCGCATGACGCCGGGCRCCAACAAGATTGGTGCAATTGGATTTTGCTGGGGTGGTCGTTACGCCATTCTGGAGGCGCACGGTCAGAAGAAGGACGGTAGCGGGTCTGACATTGGCGGCGTCGATGCTGCCATGGCGTGTCACCCTAGCCTGGTCGCAGTCCCTGGAGACTTCGATCCTGTGAGCGTTCCACTGTCCCTGGCTGTTGGGACCAAGGACAGYCTCCTCGACCAAGCSACTGTCGGAAAGATCCAAGATTTGATGGCCAAGAAGGTGGAATTGCCTCATGAACTTCGAGTAAGACCMTCAATCCTKCTCCCATGCCCACATACTCATGATTMTCCCAGATCTACGAAGATCAGATTCATGGATTTGCCATTCGTTCAGACTGGTCAAATGAGAAAGAGAAGAAAGCCAGTGAGTTTTTCCCAGCYMTCCCTCCAAGTACAAGAATGGCCTRTTCCAKCCTGAAAGGGCCAAGGGCACGCTGTATCACTGCATAAGAAGTYCAAATATCGAAGACAAACTGACCGCATTTCGCAGTGGACGAGACTCTGCAACAGGGCAYCGAGTGGTTCAACAAGTATTTGTCGTAGGACTCGGAATGCAAGAAGATTGTTTTTGCCCTTTTCTAAGTGCGTAACGGGTTCATGCTCATGAGAACTCCAGCACAGCCTCAACATCTCATTTGTCGTCCAACCTTGGAAAGAAGCTGCCGGTCTTTGATTGGGTCGCAGTTTGAGGTTTTGTCAATGACTAAGCGAAAACACACAGTATTCGACCCCTGAAATCTCCCGTCAATAATGATGGCAAGCAGAMTCACATCTCCACACCTCATGGACCCTTCAAACWCARATGTTGGATCMATAGAAGCCTMCATCTTGCACCCTGTCTTGKTCATAAGGACTTGCCCCTTGACGTYCACCCCTTTTCCGAGTCTGACTGCTATCATGACCCCAAAACAACAATTTAGTCATCCCAATGCCCGTTCAGAACATCTSTTTCAATCAAGAATCACAACAAGCACATGTTTCCATTGTAGGTTAACAGCAAGAGCATACAACGAGYTGCTTGATGCAGTATMAYAGGACCGGGACGTCAAAGCGATCGCCATGACATGGAGGGTGTTTCATCAAAATTATGCAAGCGGGGCGTCTAGTAGACCTTCTCCACCAGATTTTCATTTGTTGGTTATTCGAACCATGCAGCTTGCCCGTCGAGCGTYCAAGTAATATAGATAGTCTTCCTTCTTGCTCGATCCCAGTCTCACGTTGAATCGCTCCACACATTCCCTTACTTGTTTTGAATTTTTGGGCTCAGTGTATTCATTCTTGTCACTCTTTCAACATCTTTTTGTGCTGTCTCGAAACGTTCCCTTTTCTCTTTGAGCGAGACTCAGAAAGCCTCTAGGTCAGACAAGACCGCTAGCGATGCATGCTTCACTTCAATGTCTGCACATTTTACTGTTTTCGTCTCTCATTGCTGCCCATCCAGCAAGACCCATTGCGAGACGAGATACTGGTGAAAAGCAATTGTGGGAAGAAATCATTGAACTGGAGAAAGTCATCGTTCGAAGTGGCTCCACTTCTACACTGTCAACATGGTACACRACGAAGATAGTCGACACGTACCCTACTGGCTATCCGGGCAGTGACTTTTCTCAGCAAGTCTTGCATGGCGACGGGTCCGAGGAAAAGAGTGAAGAACCAGAATCCGTTCCGATCCTGTCAAACGAATCAACAGAGGCAGGTGATGCAGACGGGAACGCAAAGGCCGTCGAAAAGTTCGCCGTGGCCCCGACATCTTCTACGGCGTCTCCTCCCTCAGCTATTGTAGGGACGGTAATTGCCACCTCAACTCCGTCGACGACTCCCGAATCCAACGAGATGGAAGAGGTCTCAAGTGCAGCGAACGGCAATCATCCCTTCAAGGCAATGGTGGTATTTGGTGACAACTTGAGGTGAGATCTCAATGCCTGCGACTTTTTCCAMTTCCTCAAACCGACAGACACGTCCTGACATATCGTTAGTGATAATGGCAACGGCTCCTACGCTTACAAAGTCACCGGAGACCCCGGTATCTCCAATAAGGTATACGGATATGGCACTTGGACAGACCATGCGGTTACCTCATCTTATCTGACGGACCTTCTTGGTGTGCCCATGACCCAAAACTTTGCTTTCGGTCACGCATGGGGAGGCAGCTCRGCCGGGGCAACAGTCGACGACACGCTCTGGCAGTCGAACTTCAGTAAGACAGAGGCGCAAGGTCCCTACTTCCCCACAGAGTTCAGCGAACCATGTTGGGGTGCGCCATCGACCAAGGTACAGATCGAAGACTACATCAAGAGTGGCGTCAATAAGGAGGCACTGCATTTCCTCTGGATTGGAAACAATGACGTGAACATGGCGACCTTCTACCAAGGCCAATCCTTTGTGGACGGGTACAGCTCCAAGGTCGCTGAACAGGTCAATACCCTCCTGACTGCTGGCGCGCCGCAAGTGTTTGTGGTCAACATCTACGCCAAACACCTCGCSCCCGTGGTGCCTGCATATTACCCAGGCTGGAMGACCCAGCAATCCTGGGACGATTTTGGCAAATTCATCAATCAAGCGAACAGCGCTCTAGAAACTAAGCTYGCGGGATTGGACGCCCAGAAGGTCCTCTATTACGATGTTTTCTCATTCATGACCACACTTTGGAACGATGCGACCAACGGRTTCACCAATCAAAAGGACAGTAACGGCTGGCCGGCCTTTTGTGACGGCGATCCAAACACGACGCCTGACGTAGCAGCCGCGATCAAAGCTGGYACTGTGGCAGATGCCAAAAATCAGAACAATTGGGGCGTATGCGTGGAGGAGCAGAAGTGGGAGGAATGGTATTGGATGCARTATTTGGACATGACTTCTGGGGTCAACAAGCTGATTGCGAAGGATATGAGTGAAAAGATATCAGAGCAWTTTGTATCWTGAAGATAGGAACATCAGAGACAGCAGAGCTGCTSGGAATTTCTGATTATATTCTTTCWTGAGCCTCGGTGGCTTTATCGTKAATTCGASGTATAGATACTATATCAGTCGGTGGCAGAGCCAACGGTCAATACAGATCAAAGGGTTTGAGCACCTGAGGAGATGCTGTACATCAACATTGCTTAAGWTACCTTGTGCTGTTGCAGGYTCATTGCTTATCTTYCGTATAACGGTTGGTTCCAAACACATGTGGGCGTGGTAGAATGGCTCGCTTTRGAGCTRGCAAATTGCCCCGCCTTTGTTGTGAGCTCAGTCTAAAACTTTGATGTCTGCATTCATTTCAAGAACAAWAAAGGATCTTCAGTCAGGGAGATCTGGTCTTGAAAGCCGGAGACCAAAAATGTAGCAAGTCCCCAGAGGTTTTTCCCAAACGGTGTGGTACCCGACGTAGTCAAGATCGCCTGCTGAAAGTTAAACGTCCAAGCTCCCTGGCCACTTCTCTTCTCTCTAACCCGCTCAGGGAAACGTCTTCCCTCTCACCGCACTCGTAATCTCTCTGTGCTTGCGGGAACCGAATAACACCGACCCGATCGTGACGACAGCTATTTGCTTACTGAAAGACCTTCTCGCAAGACGTTCAAACCACGAGACTTCATGGGAGGCGTCGTATGCCTACYGGGAAGAACCGGTGAGACAAGGCAACAASGATTGCCTCCAGCTTAGCAATCACGGATTGTGAATGGGCGCGGCCCGCTTGAGAATACCGGAAGCGGCTCCATTTTTCCCCAACGATTAACGATATGCAGGTGAGACTAAGGATCGCTTTAGGCTCCCAGAGGCCAAAGGGTCTCTCGTGTTTCGGCAAACCGGGTAAGTAGGAAAGGCCTAAGTCCGTTCAAGATCTTTTATGGAAGGTGCTCGATTTTCATGCACAATAGAGTAATATGTGGGGAAACTGCAGTGAACGATGTYCGTCACCAGTCACAATAATATGCTAGTTTAATGCATTTTATCTCTTCCTTGCCCGCCAACATGTTTCGTCTTTCACATCCGTCTCAAGTGTGTGTTSCAATATGGCCGAACATGGGGGCCCACGAAGGGATACTCCAGCTGCCGAGGACCCAATGGCTGCCGTCAATCAAACCAATAATTCGGAGCCTGTCGCCACCGCTCCTTTGCAAGAAATCCTTGTATCAGACAGCGACACATCCTCTGATATTGAAAAGAGAGACTTCAACGAGAAACCTGAAATCGACCGGGACGGACGGCCGCGCGCCACGAGAACCACCACTACCACCACCTTTGGTTCCACCTTGACCGTCGAAGACTCAACGGCCGGACCACAGATCAAAAAGCCATGGTACAAAAGATTAAACCCGCTGAAGCGGTCGCAGAAGCCTCCAGTGCCCAAGCAGAGATCGATATCAAGAGAATATGGCGCAAATTTCTTCAACCAGCTCACCTTCCAATGGATGGCTCCCATTATGTCAACAGGCTATCAGCGACCATTAGAGCTCAATGACATCTGGCTTGTCAATCCAGATCGAGACGTCGACACCTTARCTGCCAATTTGCATGCCAACTTCCAAGACCGACTGAGGAAGCAGGACAGATATCCGTTAGCATGGGCCTTGTACTACACCTTCAGATTCGAGTTCTGGTTGAGCGGTCTTTGCAATTTGTCCTCGAGCATCCTCCAAATCATCTCACCTTTTACCTTGCGTTACCTGATATCTTTCGCCACCAAAGCATACTATGCCCAAGCAACAAATGCGAAAGGCCCAAACATCGGGCAGGGTATCGGCTTGGTCATCGGCATCACCGTTATGCAGATGCTGCAGTCTCTCGGAACCAATCATTTCATCTACCGAGGCCAGATGATTGGCGCGCAGGCACGGGGAGTYCTCATTGACGTCGTCTTCGAAAAAGCCATGAAAATATCCGGCAGAGCCAAGGCTGGCGGGAAAGGCACTCAGGCCGCCAATGTAGTTGACACGGACGACGTGGAGAAAATGGAGAAATTTGAGACAGAGAAGCACAATGCCATGGCTCGTGCCATCAAGAACCGGATCAATCCCAAGGGCGGTACACAGTCGACGCCGGATAACGCTGCTGGTATCTCTGGTGATGGGCTGGGTTGGGGCAATGGTAGGATCATCAATCTCATGTCCACAGACACATATCGGGTGGACCAGGCCTGTGGTATGATGCATATGATCTGGACGAGCCCTGTCGCTGTCGTCATTTGCTTGGTGGTCCTGCTGATCAATCTATCCTATTCGGCTCTTGCTGGCTTTGCCCTTCTCGTCCTCGGTATGCCGTTGCTTACAAAGGCTATCAAAAGCCTGTTTCGGAGACGACGAAAGATCAATAAGATTACCGATCAAAGGGTCACTCTGACGCAGGAAATCCTTCAATCGGTTCGCTTCGTCAAATATTTTGGCTGGGAGAGTTCGTTCCTGGAGCGCATTGATTCCATCCGGAAACGTGAGATCCGGGCCATCCAATTTCTGTTGGCAATCAGGAATGCCATCAACGCGGTTTCCATGTCTTTGCCAATCTTCGCTTCAATGTTGAGCTTTATTACCTACAGTCTTTCTAATCATGTACTTGATCCAGCACCCATCTTCTCGTCTCTGGCACTTTTCAATTCGTTAAGATTGCCCCTGAACTTACTGCCCATGGTTATTGGTCAGGTCACGGATGCGTGGGCCAGCTTGGGCAGGATTCAGGATTTYTTGATTGCGGAAGAGCAGCATGACGATTTCATCTGGGACTTGGAGGGAAAGAACGCATGCTCAATGAATGAAGCAGATTTCACTTGGGAACGTACGGTGACGCCTCAAGGTGCTGACCCGACAAAGAAGCAAGTCAAAGATGCCAAAGAAGCCAAGCGAGCCTCTCTTCTAGAGGCTAAACAATCACAGAAGGCTTCAATACCGGAGAAGACGGAGCCTGAGGATGGCAACAAGGATGATGCTTCGAGCGACACGACCCAGGTCGAGCCGTTCAAGCTTCACAACTTGGATCTCTCGGTCGGTCGCAAGGAGTTGATCGCGGTCATTGGCGGTGTGGGTTCCGGCAAAAGCTCGTTGCTTGCAGCTCTTGCAGGTGATATGCGTAAAACCAGTGGCTCCGTGACGATGGGTGCCAGCCGAGCGTTCTGTCCTCAATATGCTTGGATCCAGAACACATCCGTGAAAGAGAACATCCTTTTCGGCAAAGATCATGACAGACGCTGGTACGATGCCGTTATCGATGCTTGCGCTTTGGGGCCTGATCTGGACATGCTGCCTCAGGGCGATTTGACCGAGATTGGAGAACGAGGCATCACTGTCTCTGGAGGCCAAAAGCAACGTCTCAACATCGCCAGAGCAATATACTTCAACAGCGATAT
>MSTJ01000393.1:0-15290 GCA_001956345.1 Ramalina peruviana
TTAGGTTAGGTTTCTGCGTATAATATAAACTTAAATTTAAATAATAAAGGTACTTTAATAATACCGACTAAACGTAAATATTACATAGGGCTTTAGTAGATTTATATAGTGGTAGCTAATAAAATCCCGGGAGAAATACGGGTTTTTTTTTTTGCCAAGCATTTGCAAGCTTCTCGAATATGCTAACTTATCTACCCGTGGGAAAAATACGTCAACAACAAAGACACGTGCTTCCCCTCGTTCACTTACCAACAACCTCGTTCCACAATCGTATTGCGACATCATCTGGATCCGCATATCTCGTCCGCTCCCCCTCCTCTAACCCTAACTATCCCAGCTGCACGCCAGAATCACCCGCTGGCAGCAACAGTTCAACTCTCCCTTCGCGCAATCGAAGCCTCCCCCATCGCTCCTCACCCAAGGTTACGACCCTAGTAATGTCAAGCTTCGTGTGTTAACAAGATATGCGGGCCTTGCTGAGACATCAAAGAACGTTCGCCATAACGGAAAGAGAGAGGACTCGATAGGGTAAAGCAAGAGAAGGATGAACACAAGGAGGTTAAGCGGGGACGTAGGGGTCACCCAAAGCCTAGGGACGATTAGTGGCAGGTATCGGTGCCCTTGCAGTASCTGATCGAGAAACGAAATGACGATGCGACTGTCCGCCATGGCTTCTGGTGGCAATCAAGAATSAGGAGTTCTCGAAACCTCTGTACGCTAGGGACGATAGCTCGAGGACAGGTGCATCGATCCTGGAAGCAAAGTAAGCTGCTGGCCAGATCAGCGATACTCTCTGGTAGCGAATTACTTCTAAGGCAGGGTCCAGGAGCTATGCGCAATGGTGGGCGTGGACACCGAGGCAACCCGTTGGGTACGCAATGAGAAGCAACGGTCCAGGGCGGTTCCGATCTTGACAGACCGTTGTTCAAAGTTGCCCACGGCGTCGACCTCCTGGCCTGGCATCCTCCAACAAATCAGTCACAATGCTCACGTTTTCAGATCTGGCAATTACCTGGGCCATTGAGCTGCTGACAATGGAGGCGAAAAAGCGCGGTCGTCAAGGTTGGTCCTTCATTCTTCATGACCATTGCGATTATGTGCCTGATTCCAGTAAAAACCGCTTGATGCGGGGGAGCGCACAATCCTCTGGAAGAAACTACTGCGGCGTCTTTGACTGTAAAAAAACCTGGCCGTTATGATCTGAAACTAGATTGACCAAGTCTCTGAACCATCGGCATGCAGCTGGGTCCACTTACAAGAATATTGAAGTGCGCGGTCTGCAAAGAAGCTTCCTCGGTGACAATCTGCTCTTCCATTGTCGTCTTGCGCTTCAATGCTACTGCATCATCGCATCACGGATTTTCTCGCGCACGAGCATGTCCGCCCACTAAAGTCATCATCACCTTGCTCCCCTGTCCATGCGGGTCCTACGCAATGATGCGATCCCCGATGGATCTCCAGCAGGCTTGCGTTCAGCGAGAGTCATTKTCATGCATGCAGGTAGAGACGGACTGAGCTGAGCTGTACGTGTCTGCTGAATCTACGTGCGCTGAAGTCATCCATGGATAATCGAACATCCTCGGGCTTCGTTGAACATCCAGCGATGCGATGCGATCTTCGATGCAATCATTCAAAATTATTGTGCATGGGCGAAACCCGTGGAGATCATTCTGCATGCATGCGCCCAGATTCGAACGAGAGTGAGCTGTACATGTTTGCCGAATCTTGCCTATATTGCGGGCATCGAAGAACAATCGTACATCCTCGGGGATCGTGCAGGGCAGAGTTCTATATAGATTGGCCTTATCATGCATGTTTTGAGAAGATTTGAGGACGATTGAGAAGGTTCTGTATCAGCCTCAGGTGGCCAATCATGAAATTCTTCCAGGACCTTTGCCAGACTGTCACCCAAGCTCTTGGGCTGTCAGCACTTTCATCTTGGGATCGGGAGCCGACTGAGCAGTATCGGGCTGGACCCCATGGCATCATTCCACAAGTTGCAGCCAAGGAGACCCCTCAAGTTGCACCCCCGCTACCCGAGCGGCTCTTTCCAGTAACGTCCAATCGTCATGGTACTCCCGGCACTCGGGAGGAGGAAATATCTTTACTGCATCAGCGATTGCCTGTTGGCGCCTTGTCCGAAGAGGATCTTCCCCCCGGTCCTGTTTTCAGTCCGCCCCAATCGAGGCAAGGGTTTTATTGTGATTATTCAGCGATGAGAGGATGGTCACATGTGGCGGGAGCTGGCAACAGAAACGCGTGGTTGGAGAAGGCCATTACGGGTGAGGATACCACTGGCGGAATCTACAACATCTTCACCAACTACGACGAATACGCGCCGGTCGGGATTGTTCGAAAGGTGATCTCCCCAGAGATAAAGCTCGAACCACTCTGATTTCTTAGTACCATCTCAATGTCACAGACAAAAACATCAATGCTGATGGCATTGACCGCCCATCTGGTGGGAAAGTTTACAATGACCAATACCCTGGACCACTGCTCGAAGCCTGCTGGGGTGATTGGATGGAAGTCACTGTTGAGAACCATTTGCGATACAACGGTACAGCTGTTCATATGCATGGTGCCCGTCAACTCAATGCTTTTGAGCATGATGGAGTGAATGCAATCACTCAATGCGCCATAGCCCCAGGCGATTCTTTCACCTACAAGTTCCGGGTCACTCAATACGGGACTTCGTGGTACCACAGTCATTACTCCCTTCAATATGCGGATGGTCTTGCCGGTCCCTTGACGTTTCATGGACCTCATTCGGCAGACTTTGATGTTGCTCTCGATCCGTACCTCTTTGGTGATTGGAGCCACAACAGCGCCTTCCAAGACTATTCAATGGAACTCCGCAACCCGCCAGCGATCATGCGGACGGTAATCTTGAATGGCAAAGGTTCAGTCATAGATACCTAACGATGATTCTTCAGGCTGACACTAGACAGGATTTTACAACTGTACGAATAATCCCAACCCTGATTGCAAGACAAAGAAGAACCCTCCCGACATCTACGAGCAGGTGTTTGAGCGAGTGAGCATTGGCTGAAGTCTCTTTCAAATACGTACATCTGAGCTGAAACGCCCGTCAGGGTCGCAAATACTTACTACGCTTGATCAACACTTCAACTGCCAATACRTTCTTCTTTTCGATAGACAAGCATATGCTACAAGTCGTGGAAACAGACTTTGTGCCCATAGAGCCCTACGTAAGTCTTGATGTCCTTTGCTGAATTGCGGGCTTACATTCTGCCAGTACACCCGCATTGTTGCAGTCGGGATCGGTAGGATTGTCCGATTATCGCTTTGACTCTCCACTAACAACTGCAGGCCAAAGATATAACGTCATCGTAGAGGCAAGCCCTTCGAATTCACTGATCCCTGTGGAAGACCAAAATTATTGGATCCGCATTATTGGTGCGGACGGCTGCAAATATATCGAAMCCGGCCAAGACAATGAGCTGTTGGGAATTGTGCGATACAATTCTGGGAGCCAGAGAAAACCTACGACCACGGGATACGAGTTTGATACGACGTGTCGTGATGAGCCAGCCCCAAGCTTGATTCCCGTGAACAAAGAAGACGTCAGCGCTCGAGAACATCCTGCCAATAACAGTCAGTCCCCACTTCCGGTAATGCGGTTGAATTTGAATGTATAGATTTGCTGACTATTGGTGCTCCAGTCGATCCAGACACAGGTGACAATTTTGAGGTCGCCGTCATGAAGCCCGGTCCCAACAACCCTTACACTCATGGAAACTTCACGCGCTGGGATATAACTCCCATACCAATGTGGTTGAACTACACCGATCCAACAATTGATCATATCGGTGATCCTTCATTCAATCCCGAGACCTACTCACTGGTCACCGAGGACTATACCAAAGAGGACTGGGTCTATATAATCTTGAACGTTCATCCGCCAAAGGAGATGCCTGAGCACGAGCATATGTACATTCCCATTGCACACCCAATTCATTTGCACGGCCACGATTTCATGATTCTGGCCCAAGAACGTCGTGATTTCAGGATGGAAGATCTTACGGACGGAACATTCAACTACAAGAACCCACCACGGCGCGACACTGTGCTGCTCCCCGGTGGTGGCTACCTCGCCATCGGTTTCAAGACCAACAATCCAGGTATCTGGATCATGCATTGCCACATTGCGTGGCACGCATCTTCCGGTATGGCAATACAGATCCGGGAGAATGAACATATGGTCAAATTGTCCGAAGAGGCGACAAACGAGAAAGATCGTGTATGCAAGAATTGGCGTGCCTGGTTCGCTGAAGCCGAGAAGCATCATTGGGATGCTCATGAATTCCAAGAGGATTCGGGTATCTGAAGGAGTCCATCACAGGAACAAACTCTTCAAATCTTGTCCAAATGGCGAAAAAAGCAGTTTGCCCATGGTCGTCTGTTCGTTCGTGATGTGGAATGTTCAACCATGCACTCCATGTAAAGGGGAGTAGGATGACGGTGGTGCATGCTCAACCATGCATTACTGAAGCTATCTTTTCATATGCAGACGAATTGAGGGTGTATTTGCAGATAAAAAGGGTGTACGTGTAGTCTCTCCCTACTTCATTACCATTTTCATTATAGATGTCTCCGATAGCACTGCTGCTCGATGACTGGAGCCCTCCAAAAAAAAAATCAGAAAAATAAATCTTTATTCTGTACTTCTCCCTTCTCCGGCGACAATGCCCCTCTCGATCAATTCGAGGAGTGCACCGATGAGCCTTCCAGATGCTTGACGCCACCACCTGCTCTCTCCTGTTATAAAAACCTCGGGCGCATCGCTGGCACTGTGCAACATTTGCGCATTCTCCAGCTTCAGACGGGCGAACTCCTTCTCGGCCTCCCAGACCCAGGGTTTGTCGGACGCGAAGAGCAGGTCCATCTCTTCGAGGGTGCGCCGCTTGGTTTCGGGGTAGAGGGCCCAGACGACGGCGATGGTGAGGAAGTTGACGCAGCCGTGGATGAGGAAGGTGTATTGCGAGATTGCTGCGGGAGAAGAAGAGAGATACGGTGGATTAGCTCAGGTCAAACGAGGCTTAGCCATGTATCAATGGCAAGATGCTTAAGCCACTGGCCGTTCAAAGCCACTTCGCTTACCTTGGTCTTCCTTTTGCGGCAAGGACGGCAGACTGTCGTAATACATGAGCGCTTTCTGCCGGTCCGAGCCTGCTCTGGAGTGTTGGCTTGTCTTGTTGGCAAGGTAGCAATAGCCGACATACTGATGCAATGAAATTCACCAACGGCAAGAATTGGATCACGATATTGTGGATAGAACGCACAAGGTGCATGCAGGTGCATGCAAGGTAGCCTGTTTGAGATGCATTGCGTCTGTGTGGAAGGGGGCGACGGGAATAAGGGGAGTGAGATGCGGAGTAGGAGCGGCAAGGGTAACGCSTGGTGACGATTTGGCTTCATGGTCAAAGGAGGGGAGATCGGCAGGGATGGAATTGTTTTGTCGGACCACAAAACGAAAGGACTCACGCGGGGCCGAGCTCCCTGTGGTTGTGGGTCTGATCGAGTTCCCTGTCGAGTGATGCGGGCAGGGTAAAGGCGAGCTTGATAGGTGATTGCATAAGCCGTCACCTCTTTCCGTAAGTCCAACGCTTCTGTGGTCCTCCAACCTGACACCAGAACTCCCCTGCGAGCGGCTTCTGCCCTTTGGATGCTCCGCGGACTTGCCACACATGTAAGACTTGACCATTTCCCAAATTTGGTCAGGAGGCTGGGGACTTACCAGCTAGATACATCTGACCATCGACCGGTGGCTCTTGAATGCCCTTGGAAGGATTGCCATCAAAAGTTCTGCCAGCTGCTTCCAACAAGATCGCCCATCCAGCACACACATCCCAGGCTGCCCATCCTCCTCCCCAAGCCATATCGACGAATCCAGCAGCAACAGTGCAAAGATTTAGGGCCGCCCCTCCAAATGTTCTCAAGTCATGTACCATGCCCCCGTCCTTTGCCGTGAGGTTCTTGAAAGTATCGAACCTCCCTCTAATCCCCCACCAACCCCACCATCCAAAATGTCTCACATTCCCCGTTGATCCACACATCTTCGCCAGTCTCAAGATTTGTTTCCRATGTATGCGTGCAGATCTTCACGCTGACCTCCAGGAGATCTAGTTGCGTGGAGTTAACTCTCGTAAGCGGAGTCCAAAGTCATGTGCTTATACAGAGTCTTGGAGGCTCAGCTCTCCAGAGATCCTCCCATTATATAACTAACCCTTCTCCTCCTACCTTGTCTCGATGCCGCAGAGCATGTCACGATAATTCAATCCTTGACTCTTGGCATAGCTCTCTTTTCATCTCTGCATATGTGACTTGGTCTATTATGTCTGCACAGACGGTCAATGGGCATCGCCCCAACGGCGTCAATGGCGCGACCGCCGACAAGCCCTACAAGATTCGGGTACTGGGCATGAACTCCGGCACCTCCATGGACGCCGTCGACTGTGCCCTCTGCGAATTCAATCAACCCTCCCCGGAAGCCCAGATGACCATGAAGCTCATCACCTACAAAGAGATGCAGCACCACGACGAGATTAAGAAGCGCATCTTCCGCCTCATCCGGGAAAACAGCACTTCACCAGAGGAGATGGCGCAAGTCAATTTCATGCTGGGTATCGATTTTGCCGACGCCGTGCTGCGTATGCTGAAAGACTTTGGCCTCACCACCGACGATGTCGACGTCGTCTCCACCCACGGCCAGACCATTTGGGCTCTTTCCATGCCGCGGGGCAAACAGATCRAGTCCGCTCTCACCATGGCTGAGGGCTCCATTATGGCCAAGTTGCTGAACAAGACCATCGTCAACGACTTCCGCGTCCATGAGCAAGCTTATGGTCGACAAGGGGCTCCACTGGTGGCCTTCTTGGACGGCTTAGTGCTGCACCATCTCACCAAGCTGCGAGCCTGCCAGAACATCGGCGGTATCGGGAACGTATGCTTCATTACGGCGGACGAAGATGGAGGGATCGATGAGATCTACGATTTCGACACCGGTCCGGGTAATGTCTTCATTGACCACGCCATGCGACACTACAGTAACGGCGAAAAGGAGTATGACAAGGATGGCGAAATGGGCAAGAAGGGCCGCATGTGAGACTTTCCCCCGCCCCCATGCATCTTTCAATACTTCTCTTACGCCAGACGTATTGATACGGGTCCCAGCTTCCAAGAAGTCGTCGACGACTCCATCCACAACCACTGGTGGTACAAGCACGACATCCCCAAGACGACGGGGCGCGAAGTTTCCGGCGACTAGGAGGCTGTCGAACTCATCCAGCGCATCGAATCCCGCGGCGGCTGACCCGAGGACGTCATCGCGACGCTCACCCACATCTCGGCGCAGGCCATCTGCGAACACGACGACCGCTTCGCGCCCAAGGACAAGCCCATCTCCGAGCTCTACATGGCCGGCGGGGGCGCGCACAACCCGAACATCACCGACTACATCCAGAAGCGGTTCCCAAGATGCGCTTGACCTGGTTGGACGAGGTCAACGTGCCCGGGGACGCCAAGGAGGCCATCAGCTTCGCGTGGCTGGGCATGGAAGCGATTGTGGGGAGGCCACTGTTGGTGCCGAAGCGGGTCGAGACGGATACGCCGTGTGTGGTGGGCAAGATCACGCGCGGGGACAATTTCCGGGAGCTGATGACCATGGGGATGGATTTTGGGAAGGCGTATAAGGGGATGCTGCCGCCGGTCAGGAGCCTCAAGGTTGAGAAGGGCTGGACGGGCAAGGTGGTGCATGACTTTTGACGTTTAGAATCAGTCTGCCCTCCAGCCTTGGTATTTGCCAATCTTGTATCAGCTTTTCGGTCCTTTCTTGAGGCCATCAGATCTCAATCACTTTTTTCTGTGCATCAAGTAGATCGTCTTCTGTTTTCATTCGATGCTTAAGCTTCTTTCCTTTTTTTGTCGCTCGCACGATATTGAAAGCAATCAGCAAGAAATGATGAGATTGTTCGGGCGTTTGCAATTGCTGAGATGCTTGGCGGAGTGGGGCAAGCCGCAATGATGTTGGGGATCCCTGAGAAGAAAGCCTTTATGCGAGAACGATACCGCATTCCGGACGATCATATATTTTCCAGCCGTGACTCTTCGTTTCAGCAGGAGCTCTTGCATCTTACCGGTCAAAAAGGCGTTGATGTGGTGCTCAACTCCACTGCTGGCCAGACGCTTCATCAATCATGGCGTTGCCTGGCACCGCTTGGTCGCTTTGTGGAAATTGGTAAAAGAGACTTAGTCCTCAACTCCAATCTTGAGATGGGTCAATTCGAAGAGGCAGTCTCGTTCTCAGCCGTCGATATAGGTCTTTTGGCAGAGAAAAAGCCGCAAGCGKTCCGGGAACTGTTGGTGAAAGTGGGGGACCTTCATTGTCGAGGAGAGGTCCATGYAGTTACCCCCATTTCCACCTATCGATCTCAGAGGTGCAACAAGCATTGAGGATGATGCAAAGTGGGAAGCACATGGGCAAGGTTATCATCGAAGCCAAGCCCGAGAGCATGGTCCAGGTACGTGGTCGTGGGAAGCGCCGTGGAGGACTAAGCTCATAAAAAACACAAGCTCTTCCGTCACCGTAAGACAAAGTCATCCACGATGAGAGAGTAAGCTATCTGATCACCGGTGGTACTGGCGGTCTAGGTAGATCAATCATCCGATGTCTGGCTGATGAGGGCGCCAAACACATCGTCACTGCATCTCGTAGTGGGATGAAGCAGAAAGGCGTTGCCGAGCTTCTAGAAGAGCTTACCGCAATTGGGGTCAACCTCGTTATCAAACAATGCGATGTCAGTGACATGGCTCAGGTGCAGAGCCTCATTTCTAACTATCGCTCATGTCTGCCACCTCTGAAAGGCGTCATCCACGGCGCAATGGCGTTGAGGGACGCTCTCTTTGAGAATATCACGTATGAAGACTGAACCCCACCATTAAGCCTAGATTCAACGGCGCGTGGAATCTTTCTCAGTGTTTGATGGACAGCTGCCTCGACTTCTTCCTCATGCTGGCTTCGGGCGCCGGGGTGATGGGAAATACTGGTCAAGCAGCGTATGCTGCAAGCAACACCTTCCTGGATAGCTTCTGTGCGTACCGATTGGGGCTAGACTTTCCCGCCAGCGTCACTGATATCGGAATYATCCGAGATGTCGGCTACGTGGCTGAGAATCTACCTAGTAGAGCAGAGATGCCAGGGTGGGCCCACGTTGTCCTGTCGGAAGCCGAATTGCTCTGCCTCGTCAAGGCCCACATTAGCCCCGTTCAGGCATTCCAGGGTATTGAAGCGGCACAGAGACACACAATATACACCCTGGTCGACAGTAGACCCTTACCGGTGTGGGCTGGAGACCCGCGCTGTAGGCATCTCCTACCAGAGTCTAACGCGTCAGCATCACAGTCGATCGACAGCGGAAGAAACACGGTGCGAGAGTTGCTGAAGGAGGCGATAACTCAGCGAGCGGTGGTGGGGCTCATCTGCGAATCTCTGAGGTAAAGCCTGTCGGGCCTATTGATGATGAGTGGCGACGATGTCGACCTCAAGAAGCCGATCATGGCATACGGCCTGGACTCCCTCGTGGCGATAGAAGCCTCTCCTTGTGTCTTACATTCATTCCCCATCAATCTTTGTTTAGTWTTGAGACCACATTGCTCCAGGACTTCACGATTCAAGGATCCAGGGTATGCATGACAAGAGGCGTCCGTTCCGTGATGGATGCAGTCCATGACTATCGCATACAAGGTTCACAGATCTGATACACGATATTTCTACCGCTTGCCCCGGGACTGGAAAAGGGTATCACCGAGACCGCTAGCCCGAAAAGCTTAGCGGCGGCAATTCAGAAAGAGCGGCTCTGGTCTTGGCATGTTGATCTTCCATTTCCTCGTTTTTTCCTTTTCTTCAATTTCCTCCAGCATCCATCAATCAGGTCACAACCCAAGCTCAATCTCCACTCTTTTCATCRATCTCCGTCATCAATTGACCTGCGGTTGCCTTTGCGAATCACCTCTGCTTCATGTCTTCATCCAAGATCGCCTCAATGGCGGGTACCTTATCGAGCAAGGCAGCTGCACGTCCAGCTCTCCTTTCCAACCTCAAGCTGCAGCTCGCCCACCCTCAGCGTGGTATATCCGGTAAGCCATCTCCTCGGCTCCCTTTTCTAAAGAACGATGAAATAGAGTGTGCGCATCGACATCGAGGTGGTTGTAGCTGATCAATGGCCGTGAACGCAGGTGCCACCCGAACCCTCCACCAGAAACACACTCCCTCCCTCGCCAGGTCGCCCTTCCAATCCATGAAGCGCCAGACAGTTKGCCCCACGTCTATGGCTGCGCGCCAACTCATGGCCCGCCAGGCAATCCGTCCATACTCCAGTGAGCTCGCCACCGCTCTCGTCGAAGCCGGCCAAAACATTGGGACGGGTATGGCTACCATTGGTCTCGCAGGAGCTGGTGTGGGTATCGGTTCCGTCTTCGGCGCCCTGATCACCGGTGTGGCTCGCAATCCGAGCTTGAGGGGCCAGCTGTTCTCTTACGCCATCTTGGGGTTCGCCTTCGCCGAGGCCACCGGTCTGTTCGCCCTCATGGTTGCCTTCATGATTCGTTTCACATAGGGGACTGGTGGGTGGCTGGATGCTTCCGAGCGCGGACCATCAYAGCTGAATACTCCTCTGTAGAATCTACGCAGTTGAACAAGATGGTGGATATTTCATTGGTGACACGGAACTGCCCTGTACCACAACATTGCTTGGTGCGCTGCTTTACACGTTCAGAGGTCCAAGATTGTACATAGATTAGACAATCTCCCCTGCAAGAAAAAGCTGGTATCAAAGCCTTGAGGTATAGATGATCCGACTATGAGCCAGCACTCGAGGCCTGGCTTAAACGGATCTCAACCGATTTGCATCCACATTGTTCCTATCGACCTTTGGCTCTCCAACCTCGTGTCCCGCCCCCATCAAGGCCCCAACGACCCTTGCCATCCTGCCCACGATCTTCCTTTTCCTCAACCTATGCACAAAAGCCATTGAAAAACAATGCCTCAATCTCTTACACCCTCACCCGTCTTCGCTCGTCCCGGACCCCGTGCGCACTCCTACCGCAACAGCAGCACCTCGGGCCCTATGCTCCATGGGCGTTTTTCTCAGGTACCATTGACTGGCAGCTCACGATCCTCAATCCTCAAATTATCCCTTCTGTGCAAAGAATAAAGACCTGGCCCCAATCACTAACGTAGCGGACCGTTTGCCATCCACCAGCATGGGGGGGAGACTCATCATCCGCAATGTGGAGGGAGAGAACAACAATGTGTTCGTGCAGCAGGCGACACCCTTTGCAGAAGCATCATCTCCCTCTCTGCTGCTGTCCTTGAAAACTTGGCCTTAGCCTCTTTCGTCGGCGGGGTCAAGCTCGCTCTCGTAATGCGGGGTGCATGGTCATGAGCTCTGATTTCTCGACTTGGTCTCTATTTCGTCCAGAGCGCTTATGCGTCATCTCTCCATCTTTCTTCCAAGACGCATTTCTCTTTGATTAGGGAGCCGGTGGAACAAGGACTCCGTGTCGAGTAAACTCGCCTCCGCTTGTTTGACAAAGCGGCTCTGACCCTTTTGGCTTATCATGTCCTCCGAATCAGCCATTGCTATTAGATTGTTGTCGATGGCCTGCTCGAGTACGAGTCCTCTCAGTCGTAGCGGGTTGGATTTCACGACCTCCAGTGAAGGGTTCTGAGCCATCTGGTAGAGGTCCAGGCGTGCTATCATCGATCGTGTCCTTCCCGAAGCTGCSGAGGACGTGGGCTCCCGACTCCGCACTTGCAAAGGTATCGGAAATTGAGAGCCTGGATCTGGAATGATCAACATGTCATGAAAAAATTATTAAAGGTGCACTACCAGCATCTAGAAGGGTAGCTGTCGGGAGCACTTCAATCAAATCGTCTTTTGAGAATAATCTTTTATTGGTTGAACCGATTCTAGTCTTTCTCAAGTGCAAGCGTGAGTCCTGAGGCAAAAACAGTGTCAGGAATAAAGCATTTGACCAGAGCGTAATAGATGATATCCCTGGGAAGCTCAGGAATGTATCTCCTCAGGCTGTTCGACACATCCTGAGTCTTTTGACCTAAGCCTTCCCTTTCTTTCCCCTCTGCCACAGCAACAGTCTCAGGAAAGCAAAGGCGACGGCGCCCGCGGTAAGCATCACAGCAGCAAAAACCTCTGCGCCTTTGAACTTGCCCTCCTGCACGTTCAATATAGCCCCAGCAATGGGATTGCCGATCAAGAGTCCAAACCCTGCAAACGTAAAGCTCATACCCATCCTTGTGCCGATGAGACCCATGTTTGGTGTGATCAGTGGCACAATAGTTGGCGGGAGAGAGACGATGGCGCCAGAGAAGTAGCCGTACAATGCGCTAAAGACCCACAAGCCAGGGGCATTTTCGATTCCCAGCCATGCAAATACCAGAATGGCAGCCACGAAAGCGTGCGGGACGAACATGTTGAGACTTCCTAGTCTGTCGGCCATAAGACCTGGGATGATTCGACCGGCAATACTTCCTGCGTTCATGACCGGTAGTAGATAGAAAGATACATCGTCGCCCAGTCGCGTGATCCTTGTGCCATAGATTGGGGTATAGRAGAAAGGGAAATAGAGCCCCACTAAGGCCAAGAATAAGCCAAGGGAGAATGTGTTAAAGGTCGCTTCCTTGAAAGCAGACAGGTCGAGCAGAGGGCGCGCTTCTTTCGGCGGAGGGACACGCATTCTCATCWCTGCGAGGGAGATGCAGAGCATACCGAGGGTCATGAAAGCAAGGATGCGCGTAGCCCAGGCGAATCCAAGGGCTGGTTGCAGCTTGCGGAAGACGATAGGGAAGATAACGCCGCCTGGAGTTTCTGGTGGTCAGAGAAAGATTGATAAGGTAAGGGAAACCAAGAAAGGGTGGCAGGTGAGATAGGGAAGAGGTTTACAATACCGATCGAGCCACCCGCAGCAGTGATACCCGTCATCAACGCCCTCTTAGTCGTGAAATATGTCGCCACGATCGCCACCGATGGAATGAAGAGACATCCTGCTCCCACACCCACCAGTATCCCTTGCGCCAGAATGATCTGGTAGTACGAGCGGCCAAGACTGGTCATCATCATACCAAACACGACCAGGAACGTTCCTGTTCCGATCAAAGAGCGAAAGTATCCTCTATCGAAGATTGGACCTGTCAAGATGCCGACAAGGAAGAGGAGGAAACCCTGCAATGTGCCGATCCAGGAGATGGTTGAGGACGTTTGCGAGGAGAGGAGATCGGCTTCGTAGTACTCTTGATAGACACCAAAGGTGTTGATGATGCCCCTGCCATCATGTTTGATGAGAGTCAGAGGCTGCCGCAAGAGAAGGGTCTTACCATGAGTTGAAGAAGAGGAGATGAGCGCCAAACACTTGGAGGTAGGCTTGCAGACCGCCATCTGGGATCTCAGGCACCGTTGAAGGGGCAGGTTTGGGGTCCTGGACTGCTTCTTTGTCGTTRGAAGGGGGAGGGATTGAGTCCGATGGCATGTTACCGCTTGAAAGACGCTTCTTAGGAGAGAACGTCATGATCGTTCGCAAGACAATTGATGGCTGTAATTATCGGTATACACTTGTGATCTTTCCGTCTGCTCAAGATTGAACCCGAGTCAGCGTTACCGTTGCATCGTTATGAATCATGCAGTCAGCGACTGTACCACGCCATTACTGGATATGAATTTTCATTCACTGTTCCTGGCATAGAAGGGAAGAGTGGCGAGAAATCTGGAAAATTATGGCGTTTGCCGAAGTCGTGCAGAGTTTAAGGTTTGATGACAAATGAGGTCAACACTACTATGGACTGTTGACGAGGGGAGTGGGAGGGAGGGCCGACCAGAGCGAACCTTCGCAATTTGCCATTCGTAGGGCAGATCGGGACAAACCGCAAACACACTGGCGTCCGAGACCCCGTGAGGCGTCATTCGTCCTCATCAATGGCTGACAGGTGTTAGACTGATGCAAGCGCCCTTAGATGGCGTACATCAAAGTCGTCAGCCTTGTGCAGGAGCGCCTGAATTAGAATGTACATGAAGTCACATGCTGTGAATCGACTCCTGATCGGAGCATTGGGTTCGAGAAGTGAGTATCTATCTGACCGTAGGGCCAACAGCCTCTCGAACCCTCGTTCACATTCATTGAACGATGCGTCACAAATTGATCTGAACGTGCTCGTATTTGTGCGGGAACTGGCAGAGAGTCATATGCAATGCATTTAGGTTATCGAACCCGAAGCGATCATTCAGCAGAGATTGTAGAAGCAAGAACTATGACAACACAACATGCGCTCCGATAAGCAGGTCGCCGTTGCATTTTTAAGGATTCATCGTATTTTATAAAGCTACTGTGGTATCGTATATTAGCGTATTCCTAATCGATGTCAATTCCTTGGCGTTTTGACTCCCCGGATTTCTACACGGTATCCCGCATATTTCTGTCACAGGACGTTTCTTAGAATACCCGAAAACAAGAAGTCAATCAGAAGACGTGTCTCTAAATTTGATATACAGGTTTCTATACAAAAGCCAATAATTTTGGTTTTTCCAAGTCTTTGGTAGCAGCAGTGGTGTGGGGGTGGAGTCGAAACGCCAAGGAATTGCCATCGATTATGAATACGCTAACAGCTGAGTCTCGGTAATCTAACCACGCCGAGGTCGACTTTACCATTTTTGAACCTGGACCCACATCCTTTGAAGATACAATCTGCTTTCTCATCAATCTCAAACCTGGCAGTAGATAGCCTGTCTATTCAGGAAAAATGATCACCTGCTTCTGCTGCCCCAGCTTTCCATTATCGGCGAGCCAAACAGCCTGCCTCATCGCCTTTTCAGCATCGCCATCCTGATCCCAGCGCACAGTCTCAAGCAGTGGCATGGTAAGCTGCCTCTTCTTCAATAAGCTGTCCATCCAGCCAATCAGAATCTCCTGCTCCTCGCTATTCATCCTTTCCAGTGCGGCCGACAGTCTGAAGGCCTTGAATGTCAAATTCTTCACAAAGATCAGTTGTTGGTTGATGACGATGCTAACATCAGGTCCAAGACCCCCAAGAAATCCATAGGATACGTAAGTACCGCCAGGGGTCAGTGTCTTGATCAGCTTCTGCCCCTGGTCTCCGAAGACTGCGTCAAAAGCTAGCACCACTTTCTTCCCATCAGACCCTTCCTGTAGCTCTTCCTCCGTTATCACAGAATCGGCACAGTGATTGGTCAACGTTCTTC
>MSTJ01000394.1:0-15211 GCA_001956345.1 Ramalina peruviana
GGAAGGGGGATGGAAAGGGGATATTTCAAAACACCTTTAATAGCATCATTGAGGGAAAGTTTCTTTACATGCATTGGAGTCTGGGTATCTTTCACGGCACGGACTATTGGGAGTACAGGGGGCATTGGAGGGAATAAATGGAACAGGTTTTGCATAATCACATTTCCTGGCGAATCCATCGAATGTTTGAAGAATCAACTTGGAGGTATATCTGTAGTGAATGGAACGATTTTGGAGTATGAAAAGCTTTCAGGCTTCCAGTAACAAATGCTTCATAGAGGCAGCGGACCGAGTCCTTGTGCGAGATGCATTTTGAATTTAACGTTCCAATAATGATGGTGATTGATAGTAGTAGTAATAATACCTGGTGTCCCGAAATCGGTAGAAACGAATGATGGCTGGGTTTTGTTGCCCACAGTTCCTCTTGATTTTACATGATTCCCACATAGACAGGGGAGAGCTGACAATGATTTGAAAATGGCTTGCTCTTTTTCACTTCCTGTGTACTTTGTCCAACTCTTTTGTGTGGCCCGTCGATCCAAGATCAGACCGGCCAACTTCCCAATACTTTCCCATTCACAGTTCCCTTTTGCCTTTCCTCCCAATTATCATCATCATCGAAATCCTGGAGCTGGGTAGACCAATGCTGTTGTGGGTATCCTTCGTCAAACAACGACCTGAAACGCCTTTTTCAAGCCCAGTCGGTATAAGAGCATCCCAAATATAGCTCARAACAAACATCCTGTGTATGTCAAGAGCACTCGYCCGTTGCATCCTTCATCCCATCATACGTGTCCTCTCTCCCTYTCTCCACATATCACTGCGTAGCACTCGCCACACAACCAAGCTCGATGAGCCGTGGCAAAGACCGTGAAAGGCAATGCGTCGCTTACCACTCCTTGGGCGGCTCAAAGTCACTGAAGCCGTGCACCTTCGCCCTTCGCCTCCTYTGCTCTTGCCTTATGCTTTCATTGTCATTGATGTCGGACTGGCCACTCATAAAGGTTGGCGCAGTCTCCGGGCTATCTCCCGARCCTTCGCTCTTGACTCCGTTCCTTGAGCTCGGAAGGCTTGCACGGGTTTGATCAGTGGTGTCGATCGTCTGGCCGCCATCGCTGCCGAGATCACCAATCGTCGGGGTATTGTTGACCCATTCATCAACCCGTCTCTTTCCCATATTGACATCGGCCGGAGCCTTGCCATTGACCACGGATCCTGGGGGCTTRCTGCTGGTGGGCACGGACTCGGTCGACTGACCCCTTGCACGGCCATCGCCAAACTGGCCCCAGATGATGGGCTTATGCACTCCGGGTCGGGCCTTGGGCGCCATGGGRCCCCACGTACTGGGCACGGTCCAGCAATGGCTGCGCGTGTGCTCTGCCTCGTCTTCGGCCGGTGCGCCACGCTCGGCCCAGGGRACSACCCCCTTCATCTGGGGGCAAAGATGGTATTGCGCACCTTCCTTGTAGCGAAGATTGGGAGAGTCCACCGACACGGTGGCCAGAACCTGTAGGATAGCATAGATGAGGATCCAACGACCTCTTCGAGCTTCRAAGGGGTCMAGGTTTTCCACATTGTCGGATTGCTCGAAGCGGATGTAGTTGGTCACCAGGTCGGTATGCATGTATTGATCCCGGAGAGTATAAACGTTGGAGGCTTCCGCGTACGAAAGAGCCTTGCGCCGGGACTGGGCAATCTGGTCGGTAGGCGATGAAGGCTTCTTCAGCGTGAAAGCCGTCTTGGGTTTGGAGGCAGCTGGAACACTTGGAGGGGTGATGGGATAGGGATGCGGAAYGTGAGGGAAGCCGTTCTGATCGTCGAAATTGGTAAGCATGTCAGTCACGGGGAGCTCRAAGGAGTCGGCACGGAAGCTTTGGCCKGTTCGCGAGGTGATGGCCCATTTCTTGTTCGGTCTCCATTCGGCACCRTCGAAAATGATGTCCCGATCGACGAGATAATCGTAGAGTCCATGGAAATCATTGGCCAAGCGGACCACCATGTCGCGACTCAGCCAGGTAGGATCATTGGTGGGAGGCCAATGGAGAAAGGCGTTCTCGTAGTATTTGCAGAACCACTTCCGCARTCGGTCAAAGCAGGTCCGGGCAGTAGATTGRGGGCTGACAGTGATGGGCCACATTTCCGTGAAGTCGAAGGAGAGGAGCCATCCTTGGGCACGGTGGATGCGCTCATCTATCTCCATGGCRGCATTCTGCAGGAACATTTGCGTGTGAGGGGTGATATATCGCCATTCGGGAATGGTCTGAAGCCCAAGATCGAGCATGCCGACACAATGCACAAAGGCCTCGATRTAGCCCTCACGCCATTGCACGTCGCCCGACTCACTGAACGCGAGCAGCGAGGCCGCGTATGAAGGGTTGTTGCGGACATCGTCAAATTTATGGCGCAGGATGTARTCCGTGATCCAGGCAACCGAGTTAACATTGTGGTCGAGGCAGCCTGGATTGGTCATGACACGATCCCAGAGCTTCGTCAAGGCATCGTAGAGCGTCGTGCCGACGAGTGCGCTTGCATTGTACATGACMGCGAAGAAGTTGCGGGTCGTGATGTGCCATATCGTRGAATGGACGCCGGTTGTTGCTCCGGGCCATGGAACGTACAATTCGTACAATATGCCTGGGGGYGCTTTCTGCGCAGGACGCCTGGAAGGGCCTGCTGGGCGCAKGGAATCCCCGAAGCTTGATTGAGAGCGGAGTGCCGTGGGGGAGGAAAATCCTGAGAAACCGGGTCCGAACTCGGGGCCATCATCGGTGTCCATGGCATCATCGGACGGGATAAATCGGGGCCAGCCTTCTGGTTCTTTAAGATTGCAAAGCTGATCGATGAACAGTTTGGAGCCGGACTCGAAGATSACGCGTGAATCAATACGAAAGGAAGGGGGTGGTTTGGTCTTCGACCCRCGCATGTACATGTACACGAAGGTGTCACCTCCTTCATCCCACAGCTCTGGATTCTGTCMTCTTGTCAGCGTCGCRKGATCAGAGRTTCGGGATTTCAYGGCGCCTACGTTGGATAATGACTGCCATCCAAGCTCTGGCAACTTGCCGCCCCCCTCAAACTTCCTGATCTTATGGATGACGGCGTCTTGGTTCTGCCTRGTCCTGGATGGAAGAGAATATGACTGATGAGAGGACAAGGTGCCGGGGCCTTCAGAAGGTGTGGTGCTGTTGGTCAAGGAAGGGACGGCACCGGTGGATGGTGTTGTAAGCTCGGTACTCCTTGAATTGAATTCGAAATCCGATTCTGCGGACGATGTGCCCGGTCGTCGTTGACGAGGCTTGTCGAGGATGTTGGAGTTGTTCTCCTTCTTGCYTCCCTTCATRAATCCACCAATCTTGCCTCTCAACGTGGAACTCATGCCATCGAGGTGGGTCCTGAAGTCGCTCTTCTCGATTGCCGAAGCAATAACAATSGGCCTCGGCTTGTGGAGATGGGGTGCGCCAGGATAGCCATAGGAGCTCCCGGCGGAAGARTGCGAGCGGCGGCGRATGTGAGGCGGMGGGTTGGAGACGTAGGAGCTCGTGGAGGACATGGCCGGTCTCGTTATGCCGTGGGAGGGACCAGTGTAGCCRTAGATGTATGGCTCGTCCGGAGCAAAGTCGGAATACTGCTTGAAGGAYGTCTGTCTGCCGCCAGCATTCTGATTGTTTTTGGCGCGCACATAGGCGCTTCGTCCAGACATGTTGGGTAGTCACGGGATTGGTGACAGCAGARTCGATGTTATGACGGGATATTTTCACGTAAYTGCTGAGGTATTGCCCTCCGCGCAACTCCCCCGCAGGTAGGATTATCGTTTGTCACAAAAGCTAGCTGTGAGACGGCGTGCAGGAGGATACAGGGTTGAGTGATGCAATTATATGGTAATGAACCGGGAGCTGAGGTCGAGGTTCCAGTCGGACCCGGTCAATCAATGCCATGCACAACTTCGGTGGTCGATTGGCATTGAGACTGCTCTCCCGGAGAAAGCTGAGCAAGGGATTCTAGATGCAGACTTGCGGCGGAAGAATCAGTTTGCTGGGTCGATAGCAGCGAGTAAGCGAGTCGATAACGATCAAGGTAAGGGTTAAGCAAAGCTAGATAGGGAACACAGCAATAGACCAACGGTCGAGGTCGGGTGGGAATGGATGACGACCGCAGTTCGTTCTCGTAGATTGGGACTGCTGGGTGGTGAATGGTGACACTGCAGCAGCGTGGCTGAAGCAACAGGAAGAGAAAGAGTTGCGATGCGTAAGAGAAAAAGATTGTGCGACAAGATGCTGTTTGTAAAGGCGATAAAGACGGGATGAGTGGCCAAGGTAGCTAGGCGGACCTGCTGATTTGGCGATTTGGAGTGTAAGAAGCCAGCAGAGCTAGGAGGGATTATCAATTGGTAATTGTCATGCAAATTCCTTCAACACCAAGAGACGATGAGAACAGGATGAGACTTTAGTCACAAAAAAGGGCCAAACCTGCCAGAGCTCCCAAAGGGCCGGCACATTTCCGTGCTAGAAGTAGGCCATTGCGCTTCGAAGCAAGTGCCTGCTCCATCATCCATGGCTCCACCAGCTCTCTCGATGCCAGGCGATGACATAGTACCACTGTACCAGTCCACCGGCCCACCACCGGGCGATGGATGGACGATAGAGCGCGCGACTGGTGCAGTGGTGCCACCAAATTGCCCTGGCTAAGATTGATCGCTCTGAATTTTTAGGATTTTTGGTCCCAACTTGTTTCACGATCTCATGCGGCTGATGGCTGCACCAGCCTGCACCAGCCTGCACGGTGACTGGTGAATTAGGGCCGGATCGAGCTAGATCCTTTGACCCCTTGACCCTGCCAACTTCCTATTGGGGGCTCCAAGTACGATTTACCATTTTACCCCTCGCATCTCGCGCGTGGTGGTCGCCGTGCTGCGCGGGGGGGGGGGGAAAGAGCACATGGCCTTCCTTGTCCCACCACTATCAAGTCATCAACGATCCACGTACCTACCCTAAAGAGTCTATGACTAAAAAGAAAGTTACTAAGAGTACGCGGGACGGCAAGTGGGAAAAACTCTAGAACATCACGAAAGCTCATCAAGGCACAGGGTTAGGCGGCCCATGGCCTGGCGAGCTTGGCCTAGCTATCTAAAGTTGCCCCGAGATACTGTTTGTATGTTGTAATCATGGTTCCAGTCCAAGGAAAGGGGAGCGGTCAATGATGATGCCATTCAACATGCTTGCCGAACCCTCATGCTCTTCAATATGCATTCATGCCTGATCTTCATTCGCGAGCTTGAGTTGCTGCGAGGTTCAAACATCAAGATTGATACCGTACGCAATCAATCATACCTCGCACCGTCTCTTCCAATCATCGCCCCCATGCTTGTTTCCCGGTTTATGCGAAAGTGACAGCATTGGGGACGCGCAAGCGCTCCAATTCTTTTCACCGCCTATTCTRCTCGCAATTGTCTTACTTCGTCAGCTGTCACTCCTCTATACGCGACCACTGCAGGACCAGTCATTTCCAACTTGGCTTCACCCGTGTCTTTCCAAGTCCCCCGCATTCTCCGTGATTACCGTCGACTACTTAAGGTTGATCTACAAAGCTCCGACTGGTACGCATCGCGCCCTCGATCTTCCAATCTCGAACCGGACCCTTGCTACGTCCGTAGTACCGTAGTATGATCAGGCGGCCTCGAGCAGGCTTCCCCAGGTTTGCTGYGAGCCGGGAAGGATCAATCGTCAAATTGTTTTGAAGATGATAGTCTGCTTTGCGCAGAATGGTGGAGTCGATGTGGTCATTGAATCTTCGCARCCAACGGACAGGGTCGGAGGAAGATGCAGCATTTGTTCTGCAMCCGGCAGAGCCCAAGTAAGATAGGTAGCCTGAGACACTTCGAGACGTCCATGAGGTGCCCCGAGGCTTGCTTGTAACTGGCCATGAGGTATGGGGRCGGCACAAATGCTCCGTTCCGCGTCCACGCTCGTGCACATGGCTCGACGTGGAATCCTAAAGTCCTTTGGACCTCTTATTCTCATGATCCAGCTCCGTGCTTCTGCTTCATGCCGGCCACTTGTTGGGAGCGGGATGAACAGCAGAACCTGCATTAGTTGCACGCCTCCTGACAAACAGAGCTCTGAATGTTTCGGAGCTCAGGCACAGCTTGCCAGCTTGTCGTCCAATCCACAGCGTTGGCCAATGCGACATCAGTAATAAGGTCGTGGTGGCCGTAGGATCGACGATGCTGCAAACATCATAGTCGTCCGCTCAGCCCATGCTTCGCTTGGCCCTCCGAGCTGCGATTGCCTTTCTGACTTCTTTCAAGGCATTCATCAACAGAGGCACTCCTATGGGTCCAAGCAGAGGCAGGTAGACTGCGACCTTGTGCTCATCAGGAAAGTACACTTGACCGACCATACTCTTCTCGAAAAAGCCCCTCTCGGCTTGCGCTTCAGCGATTCTCGCGTGATTCAGCGCCTGTTGGAAATGGCCTGCTTTGAGCGCAGTACATGTACTTCTGAGATGATCAAGTGTAGACTCAACTGCGGTCGAGACTGTTTCAGGGATAGCGATCGAAGGCAACGCTACAGTAAGTCTTGCGAGGGAACCCATGGTGGAGGATGCAGAGAGCAGCAAGGAAGCTGCTCGAGTGCGCGTCAGCGTCTGCAGCTGKAGCGGYAAAGACTGGGGGGTTTGAGGTGCGCCCAGTAGCGATAGTAATTGATGAGAGAATATYAACAGAGGCGGCTGGATCATCGCTTTCGACAGKGTCTTGCCTCTTGAAGTCCCGTCCTCRTTTGCTAAATTGAGGAYTGACACCCCTCCCCATTGCGGAACAAGCCAATYTGAAGCATGRTTGCTCTTCACTACCAATGGCGTATGTTGTGACTCTGGTACGTARAGGATGAAGTTCAGGGTCGATCCTTCACCAATACTAGGACTCAGGGGCCACTCAGCAGCATTGACAAAACCACTGAGATCCTCATCTCGCARTGTCCAGACTCCAGCGGTCTCATCGAACTCAGGCCGATGCACAGACGGCGCAAACTTCGCATGGAGCTGGATTTGCGTATCCACGGTAAAATTACTGACGACCGACAGTGCGTCCAGCAAAGGCGAGAGATTCTCGACRATGGCTGACTCAATTTCCCAACTTGATGGTGTCGCTGCCGGAGTGAATAAAGAGAASGTGAGGTGATAGGTTGGAGCATACTGAACCGAGCGAGTCATGCGACTTGCTAGCTTTGCAGCAAGCTCTGGGTGCACCAACCTACTACTTCGAGGTCKTGAGTCTCTGRATSCSGAAGAGGACTGATGCGTAGACTGGCCACTAAGCGTGTGACTGCTCGTTAGGATGTACTCAATCATTCCCTGCTCTTCATAAAACAGCTCCTGCAATTTCGCAGCAATATAGCCAGAAAGACTCGATGTGCCAGACGTAATCGAAGGCACCAGATGCCCAGGGTGAAGGATATTCAATAATCTTGAATGGTCTTGCAACTCTGCTTCAGCTGAGGTCAACGTGTTGTCCGTTTCCAGCCGCAMCGTCAAGGCATCATCTTCTGTMCGGGTTGGATCGTCAGGAACGTCCAGATCGTGGTCATTGGCAAAGATCCCGCTAGGAACAGACCCATTGACATTGTTTGAAGGAAGGGCGCCTCCCCGCAGCCTGAGGCGCAGATGGTGAGCAGAGAATTCGTTTTGATCATCGAGAGCATGTTGTGTCAAGCGCATTAGATGCTCAGCTTCTGCTATCTGAAGACCTGGGGCCTCAATTGATATCTGTAARGGGAAGGCTGGCTTGCAAGCCTGTATATCATCGTCAGCACTGTTTTTGGGGGCTCTGTAACAAARACAAATTCAAACCCTGCCGTCTGCCCAAGCTAGCATATCCTCCAAAGGGAGTCCCGCTCGGGGAATAGAGGTTGTCCACAGCCATACTGGAACGCCAAGTAAGATTACCACAATCCAGAAAGACGTGACTACACGCTGTCGAAGCCACACGTTCTCTGGCGTCTCAGGAGGTGGACGTTTTGGTTGCCGTAAGACTGTGCCAGACGCCTCCTCACCTTTGACAACTCCTGAGCTATTGTCTTGTTCCATCGGACCAGGGTCCTCATACATGAATTACAACGGTCGAGGCAGTGAGCCAAATCGCGAGAGTCAGAGGGAATAAGTGTCCGGGAGACGTCTCGACTCGCGTTGATCACGTGATTAGAGCCGCACTAGCGTTCTGATCGTTACATCGTTGACATCGTGCATCATCACACATGTCTGAATTGTTCAAGATGCACATGATGTGAACTACTAAGGAGGCATCTGGGTATGCGGCAAGTCAAGCATCTGTTGATTCTTCAAGCCGCAAGCAGATGGCAAATGATGCAAYTGTCAGGGTAGCTATCACTGACCGGCACTTTTCCTCCTTCCTATTCTAGCTGAAGATTGACAAAATTTCTACAAATCTTACTCCAGAGCTCTATGCAGGAGCCAGCTTGTGATGACGTGAAGTGTCCCCGCTTGATTCTCAGCTTCCCAGGTAGGAACCTGGTCAGTGACTAGTATTGTCGTCTTATCTGCATGCRAATTCGCAATGCTTAAGTACTGCTTGCATGTCCATCTGGCTGTGATGTCTTTTCACCTTCTCTTTCAACGGGTTTGCCTCAAGCCCAAGCTCAACTGCTACCATGTTCTCTAGCAAGCTGTATGCGTTCTATGTGCTCCTAACTTTTCTGTGCTTCGTTGCTGGACAACAGCTATGTCCAGACCAGGATGGTAAGCATTGAAACATCAAAGAGATGGGAAAGTGCTGATATATATCCCACAGTCTCTGGCTATCCAAAACTGATTGAGGTCACCTTGGAAGATTTGGACACTGGACTTGAGAGTGGACTTTTCACAAGCGTAGATCTCGTCAATGTAGGGCCACGTCGGGTTGCAGCAGGACCGGAGATGAGACTGATCTATTCCTCCAGGCGTATGTTTCAAGGATCAATGAGGTCAACAGTACTTTGCATGCTGTGACTGAGCTCAATCCTGATGCCTTTGGCATTGCAGCTGCATTGGATGCCGAGCGAGCCAGTGGAACCACTCGAGGTCCTCTGCATGGCGTGCCAATTCTGATCAAGAACAACATTGCGACAATGGACAAAATGAGCAACACTGCTGGGTCTTTCGCCCTCTTGGGTGCCACCGTTCCTTCAGACTCAACCCTCGCTTCGAAACTTCGAGCCGCAGGCGTGATTATTCTAGGCAAAGCCAATCTCAGCCAATGGGCAAACTTCCGGTCTGCCAATTCTTCCAATGGCTGGTCTGCTTATGGTGGTCAAGTACTTGGGGCTTATTATCCCCAGCAAGATCCGAGTGGTAGTTCCAGCGGCTCTGGCGTTGCTTCTTCAATTGGACTTGCCTTTGCTTCTCTTGGTTCCGAAACAAGTGGTAGTATCTTGAGTCCTGGCGAGGTAAACAATCTAGTCGGCATAAAGCCTACGGTCGGCTTGACCTCCCGGCATTTGGTGATACCTATTTCTGAGCACCAGGACACCATTGGCCCGATGACCCGCACTGTTCGAGACGCTGCCTATGTACTACAGGCGATTGCAGGCAAAGACCCTGAAGACAACTACACTCTTGCTCAACCGTTTGAYTCTCCTCCTGATTATGTGGGAGCTTGCAACTTCTCGGCTTTCCGTGGTGCTCGGATCGGTATCCCTCGTAACCTAATAGATCCAAGCCAGGAGCCGGACTCGACAGTGCTCTCTGCATTTGAAGCTGCAATCACGGTGATGCAAAAAGCCGGCGCTACGATCCTTGACAACACCAATATCACAGCAGACGCGCTTGATCAGTACAACAATGGCAACAGCTCAGGCAATGTCTTGTATGCTGACTTTGTGTCTGATCTTCCAAACCTGTACTTGTCCAAGCTGACGAGCAATCCTCAMAACATCAACAACCTCGCCGATCTTTCAAACTTCACTCACACGTTCCCACCAGAGGACTATCCTGATCGCGACACTGCGGTTTGGGACGAGTCGCTAGCCCTGGGCTATGGCAATGATAGCCCGGAGTTCTATGAAGCATATCAGACCAATCTGCGGATCTCAGGTCCGGAAGGCATCACCGGGCTCCTCAAGAACTTCAGCCTGGATGCGCTCATCTTGCCGACAAACTTCTCGCCTGGTTTGCCTGCGCTGCTGGGTTCTCCTGTGGTCACGGTACCGTTGGGATTCTACCCTGCCAACACGACAGTTGTACGCACCAGACGCAATCTTGTGGAGACGGCTCCCAACATTCCTTTTGGTATCAGCTTCTTGGGCGATAAATGGAGCGAGGCWTCTCTGATTGGGTTCGCGTACGCGTTTGAGCAAAGGACGATGGTGAGAGACAAAGTGCAGCCGTATTTGGTCCCAAGCACTGAGCTCGTCGATGTCGTTGGGAAGGACAACAGCACCAATGCCACAATGTCTATAAGTAAGAGGTCATATGGCGGAGCAAGGGCACGGATGTRATGAACTATGTGACAGGTTAGATGGTCTAATGTGCGTCGTATATACGACACACCTATAAAGTATATATCCTACACACCTATCAAAAYATCTATGTACACCCCACTCACTGCTTCCCTGCATTGTGGCATTTTGCACATGCGCAAGAGCCTAATCTTGACTTTCTGAGAACAGGACGTTTGGATGTGCCTASCGGTACAGTCCCTCTCCAGCGCGTGGCAGCCTGTTCCTACCTCCACCATATGAGTCCATGGCTGCATTCCTCTCCACAGTCTCCCAATCAATGCTATCCCACCATGCATCCAGGTAGGCCCTCTTGCCCTCCGAGCCCACACCGCGATCATGCATCCAGCAATGCTCCCAGGTGTTGACGCCCAAGCAGATCTCCGCCCTTGCCATCCTTCCCGGGGAGATGGTGCTTTCCGCATTGCCMGAATAAGGTCCAATAGCACCGGCGGAATTCATGACCGACTGCGAATTCTCCGTGTTCATGTCCACGCTCTGGGCGCGCGGATGTGCCCCCGGCAGAGGCGACCCGGCAATATATGTACACAGAATCGTGAACTCGGGATCATTGGCCGGATTGCCCTGATCCGAGCTCGCAGAAGGGCGGTAGCCGCGCGAGGCCGGGTTGCGGATCAACCAGACGAAACCCGGACCGAACATGCTCTGGGCGGTGGCGAGCAACTGCGCGCGGAAGGACTCGATGGAGGAGAAGGAGCCGGAGAGACGGGTGATGAGGTGSTCGGTCATTGGGGTTGGAGAGGGGGACAGGGTGGTGAAGAAGTGGTGGTTGTTCCAGGCCATGCTGGCATGGTTGAAGAGGGCGGCTTGATTGGGATTGCGGGCATTGGCGAGGAGGATCTCTTTGGTCTCTTTATTCGAGGACGGATGACCTGCCGTCATCTCATTGAGTCGTTTGACCAGATGGCCCTGGTACTGGTGCCAGGCGACGTTGAACGCTGCAGACGAGAAGACCTTGCCAACGCCATTATTGGTGAAAACTTCGTTGTATACCAGCTGAGGGACATTGTGAAGGCGCCGGCGCGTAGTCTTAGGATTATACAGTGGCTTTCCCTACGACGAACGAGAAGATTAGCCTAGAGAAGCTTCATCGATGAGGCTCTCACCGAACGTGATAGTGGATGGAGCGCGGTGAAATGTACCTGGCCGGRAAATCGGCATGATCGCAGAGCCGTCTGCTGCCACGAAAGTCTTGACAATATCATAGAAGTGGACTCCCTGATATTGTTGGAAGAGACCTAAATTTACTCGCTCGCAGGAAAAGCATTTCGATATGATYTTGACCGGCTAGACTCGTTAGCGTTAGTCCGTCATCCTCAGTCAGCCCGCMTCGGCCAATCGTTCTTCTCCATCTTTCAAGGCTCCTTCATCTCCCATACATACGCGCCCATTTCACCATTGATCCTGTTTCATCTCAATTCTGCTGCACTCGTGATGCAGCACCTTTGACGGTGCGGAGAGGAATGACTTGATCGTGCTGCCTYACARGCARARACGAAACACACACATGAGCTCCTGACCCCACTGGTAGGCTCGCAAGCGCGTTGCTCTATTCCTAGAWTTCCTGGAGCTTGACYATCCAGCATGCACGACCTCAAATGTATGAGCGGCGAGCGCCACTCGAACCGCGATCGATCTCTCTACGCTGCTTGCCTTGTCTACCCCGTGCTTCATGATATTCTTGTACGTTCCATAGTCGTGATACTATTCCCACGGCCAAGCTGATGCTTCCCTTGTTCAATCATCAAACACTTCCTTTCACGAGTTGGACGTCTTTCATTGTTTGGCCTGTTCTTTTGTTCGWATTCCTTTGACACACAGAATTGCTGTATGACCTCGAGCAGCTCAAATCTAAACATTGCCCTGCMACCGTCCTTGATCYGTTCCCAGTCAACAGATTCCTMGAGACACCATGGYGCGAACGAAAACTCGAATACTGGCAGCAGGCTGTCTCTTCTCTTCCTTCATTTCAACATCTGCTGCTTCTTGGTATGCAGACGATGCCTCAYACCTCTTYGGGCTTCTCCCCCGCGACGACGCTACTTGTCATGACTCTTCCTACACCAAATGCAGTGGAAAYTTTCCTGGCAACTTCTGCTGTGCGAACGGTGCGACTTGCATGTCGGTCAACGATGGAAAGTCAGCACTCTGCTGTCCACAAGGGAAAGATTGCAGTATCATTGGCACGATCAGCTGCGATATACAACAGCAGAATGCTACCGCTCATCCCTTGAGCCAGCTTTTTTCGACAGACTTGACAACAACACTGGAGAAATGTGGTAACCTCTGCTGTCCAGCGGGYATGAGCTGCTCAGGGTCCAGTCAATGCGTCCTGTCCCAGTCCAGCTCCCCTACCGCCACAGCCTCACCCAATCCAGCCTCCTCGCAGCCCGCAGCGACCTCGTCTCCCGCAYCATCTGCTGCCGCCAAGTCAGCAGCTCCCACAGCCAAGAGCTCTGACTCGGCAGTCGCCATCAGTGCTTCCAAATCGAGCGACGTTCCGAAATCACASGAACATTGCAACMAGTGGCCTACRCCCGCCYTACTGGTTGGCTTCTTTTCTGGAGTAATAGTTGGCATAATACTCGCCATTTGTGGGATTTGTTGCTTGGGCAGATCGCGTCATCATCAGCAACAAGACAAACGCGAGAGCGGAGACCTGTCGAGTGTCCAAGCATCGGTCTCGGACCCCATCTATAACGAAAACGCGTCACACTATCGCACCGACTTTCTGAGAAGAGGCTCAAGCCCCAACAATCGAAGATCGCAAGCCTCTTCGACAATCAGGTCAATGTTCTCGAGGGCGGGGAGCATCAGAAGCAGACCGAGCGTRCCAAGTATTCCAAAAACTCCSAAGACTCCATCTATGAAACGACAGCCGAGYACGGAGAGTATCTTTATCTACAGCCCGCCAAACTTGGGCATGGAGAGRCCGACGACACARCACACTACGTTTGGGGAGATGATGAGGGAGGTGGGTCTGAAAGAGAACGGTCCTTATCTAGGCAGCCCAGGGAGAGTGGATCCGAGGAGTAGACGGATTGACCAAGTTTGAGAAGAGCGCATGCATGCATGAATCGTCGTATTAGCGAGATGGTAGCGAATTCATTTACTTCTGCTGGTTGAACCTCTGATGTCCATCCATATCTTTTCTTAGAAGAAACCAAATATATCATCGAAAACCTAGATTTGCCAACTAAGGTCTCCCCGTATAACTCACTCGTTTGAGCGGAGATCTTCATTTACTTTCGTAATAGTGCTATGACAGGCACACGGAGGGATGAGCTCCTTTTCTTTTGATGCTTGTATTGACGATCTCGAAGGGTGAGACAAAACTCACTAGGCCAATATCAGAACTCTAAATCCACGCCTTTGCAATAGGTATGTGCTTTCCAATGGTCGTCCTGCAACAACAACGAGTCAATTTCTAATGACGAGCCTTCTATAGACTGAGGTCGGTGATCAGACGACAACCGTCTTCGCGAACGCAAGGCGTAGGCACAGGAAGCATGATCGACCAGCGAGTGGTTGATTGAACCATTACCAGAAAAAGTCTTGCAGGCAAGGAGTTTGAGGCTTTGCAAATGACCTGCATTGCACGACATGATGATGGCACGACCTCACTGCTTTCAAGAATCCCTGAAGCGCTTTGTTGATTTCAACCAGTCTGGGGCGGCTTTCCTGCGTCATGTACTCTGCTTCACTTCAGCCCCTGATGTCTGCTGCAGTATGGAATATGTCCCCTGGTTCTGTGTTTCAGATGTGAGCTGTCAAACGCAATGTTCAGTGAATGCTTGGGTGGATGATAAGGGGACAAGCAAAGACTGGGCACATGTCTTTGTTACCTGCATTGTCTCGTCAGGATGGCTGAGCTACCTTGCCATCCGTGAACATGCTCGACTCCCTGCTGTCACACTTCAAGACTTCCTACTTCCCTTCTTTAATGCCTTGGTGCTGTTTCTTTCATAGATACATCTCTTTCTCTTTACCATCTCCTTCCCAAGAAGCAAACGACTCCAAACACCTTCAACCTACCCTCGACACCCTCCTCCCAACCATGCAAATCATTCTCCCTTCCCTTCTCACAACCCTTCTCCTGAGCGCAGGCGCTCTCGCTGTACCACAACCACCCTCACCAGGCCACCGCATCCCGCATCACCCAGGCCTCACCCCTCCCAACTACAACCACACCACCAACACCCACAGCCTGCACCCCCGCTCCCCCTCCTCAAGCGTAGGCTGGGTCGCAGCCTACTCCCTCAACGACACCACCTGCACCGGCACCCAGATCGTCCCCGCAGTCTCCCTGTCCGAGAAAGGGAAGGTAAATTCCTCCCCCCCTCCGCYCCSCCCTTCCCCCCTTTTCCCTCCACAATTAAACGGAAATCCAAGCTCCAGAGACTGACCCCAATTTTCTTCTTCTTCTTCTACAGTGCTACCCCTTCAACCCTCCCCCCAACTCAAACTTCCACATCGATTTCGGCTCCGGCGACGAGCAATTCACGCAGCTGGATTTCTACGATGCCGCGCACTGCGATGTGCAGAGCCGGCATATCTTCGTGACGGAGGGGAGGCCCGATGCGTGTGATGGTGTGGCGAGGTATCATGGGGATTTCATGAGTGTGGTGAGGAAGGATTGATGGATGGGGGGGGAGGGCGGGAAGCGTGGGTTTTGGATGCTGGGTATCTCCAAGGAAGGGGGG
>MSTJ01000395.1:0-15130 GCA_001956345.1 Ramalina peruviana
TGTAGTTCTGCACCGGTTCGCCTCTTTGCACAGGGGGATTTGGGCTCGGCTGCCTCATCGCGCTCTTCTGGGGTAGGTTGGGTGCCATGTTCTCATCCTGCCTGTTGGCGCTGCTGTCCACCCTCGGATCTAGCTTGTTGGCGAGGTCGCTGCTGTGGGGGCCGCTGTTTCCCGTGCCAGTTGTAGTGGTGGTGGTGGTAGTGGTGGTGGTGGTCACGACCTGGCCCTGGTCGTTGACCACGTTGCGAACCTGATTGTTGCTGGTAGGCTGGGGCCGGGGGTCGCTGACCATGGAGGAGGCGTTTGAGGAGCCGTTGTAGGAGTCGCGAGAGGTGTCGGAGCCGCCGTAGGTGGAATCATTCAGGCTGGTGGGGCGGTCTTCCTTCTCCCGGTGGAGCATCTTCCCTATTGCGCGGAAGGAGTAGAGAGTCAGCTTGTACTCGGACGAGATAAACAATGAATCGAGCATCCGGCGCATGACCAAGACGAGTGCAGCTTTACGTTGCACTGGCTGATATGTCAAAGGGCATTGGCTACGTACCCAAGCCACCCCACTTCTTCTTGTCCTTGGATGATTCTGCCATGGTCGGTCGGAAGGATGGAAGGTTGAACTCGGTCTGTAACTGGAACGTCAAAGCTGTGACTTTTAGGCTTGCAGGTCTTGAAGTGGAGTTCTGTTGGGCTGTTCAATGACTCGATCTCAATATTGAATGTCGACACAGGATTTGTACAGTGACAAGAGTAGAGCTGTTGAAGGAGTAAATTGACACCTTGGCAGCGCATGTATAGAATGGTTGTTCGAGGCTGGATCGGCGGGTCGATCAAATCAGGGCAGACGTCGTCATCCCGCCTCCACACGCAGACCTTTTCTTGGCAACCGTACATGACTAGCGCTTACCATATTAAGACTAAGCTACTCTATGGTTTCTAGCCTTTTGTGGCTCGCAGTGGCGAAAAGACAGAAGACGGAGATCTCTCTATCATTAGGCTTTTGATGTTGCTTTTCGGCTAAGTCTGCTCAAGTTCGACGAGCTGATTCTCCGGTCAGGAAATAAAACATGGGATATCATAATGCACCTGCACGCCCAGCAAATCCCTTTTCTCTGGTCTGAAATCTCATCCTGCATGAGGAGCTCGCAAGCTCCAGCCTTCAACGGCAACCCCGTCTTGTTCATCTCAAAATCAGCCGCTTTGTCTCCTTGTTCAAGACCGCAACGCCCTGCATGAGCTTGATGAACTCCTTGTTGTTGTTGATACGCCCGGCAAAAGTCTTCAGAAGGTTGGCAACAGTCGTACCCTCAGGGGGAATGTGTGCTCGGATTTCGTCGGCAGTAGGGAAAGAGCCGCCAGCTGGTGGCGAGGGCGCGTTCGCTGCATTCGTGTCAGTTCAATGACACCCAACATCCCGGCCTCAAAGTGATGTCTGGGTGAGCGAGGAGTCTTACCAGGGCTTGCAGTACGCCTGATAGCCCCATCTGCGGCTCCCGTGACCCCCGTATCCGGCGGTGACAGCTTAGGGCTCGTTGGTCTGCTCCCATTGGGCGAACCAGCTTTACTCCCCACAGTCAGGCGAAGCTTCTGTCTCTTGCGCGCACCGTCGCTCATCTCACCACCTGATACTGCCACACCGCCCTCACTATCGCTGCCTGACCCGGCATGCCCGCGTTTCTTGGGCACTGCTGTCGCAGCAGCAACAGCTGGAGGAGAGCTTGGTCTCGAGTTCGGATCCAGCTGATTCTGCATTCCGCTTGCCCCTTTGGCTTGCTTGGACTTGATCTTTCGAGCACGGCTGCGGGAGGATTCATTGCCACTGGCATCAGAAGCAAGCGGAGAGCCCGCTCGATTGAGTCGTGAAGACGAGAGGGATGTGGAAGAGTTTGTTTTCTTGATTCGGTGATGCGGAGTACTGGTGCCAGATCCAAGGGTGGAGCCAACTCTGGCCTTCCCCTTGTTCTTGTCGTTCAGCTTCTCCGGCGAAGACTTTGGAGTATCCGAAAGCTTGTCCTTCTCCTTCTCCTCCGCTTTGACGCGTTCAGCTTCCGTGTCAGTGTCCGAATCGGATTCTGAAGCTTCCGAGTAAGGATTGGAACCAGAGTCTGAGTCGTAGATGTAATTTTTCTCTCGTTTCATGAGTGCCTTCTTCAGCTTCTTCCCGAGCGTACGCTCCTCTTCCTTGAGCTTCTTCTCCATCTCGGCCTGCTTGTCATATTCCTTCTCCTCTTTCAAGTCAAAGACATTGGCCTGGAGCTGATCGCGCTTGATTCGCTCGTCGGCCTCCTTTTGCTCGTCGTCCTCTTCGAACACCATGTTCTCTTCATCATCCGCGAAACGATCTTCTTGGAAGTCCAAGTCATCGACATCTGGGTTCTCCTGCTTCGTCACCGGCTTGGCCGATCCTCCGCCTCCGCCTCCCCTTTCCCACTTGCCAATGAACAGTCGATTCCCCGCTTTCTTGTCTTCTTGCTCTTGCAGTCTCTTTCGTTTCGCATCCTCCGAGTCCATGAACCACCTCGGCTCCTTGATCTTCTTGTTGTAACGCTGCTCAGCCTCCTCGAAGCTCAAGGTCTTGAACTTGTTCTTCTCGCTGAACTTGTACCACTTTTCCAACGGCACGACCCGAAAGGCGCCATCCGGCCCTTGAGCCATCATAGCGTAGGTGTCCGACAAGACGGCCTCATAGTTGCCGACCCAGGTGCTCTTATTGTCGAAGTCTTCAAGATGCCAAGGCAAGGCCTCTTCGTACCGAAGCTTACTCCTGGCCTTCTGCTCCTCGGTCAAATCGTTACGGTAGACCTGTTCAGTCTTCTTGAAATTGGTGCCCAGCTTCTTGTGCGTGTTGCCGCCTTGGGATGGGGCAACCAATGCGTTTTCGGCCTCTCGGCGGGCGTCTCTTTCTGCTTTGGCTTGAGCCTTCATGATGAGGTCCTTGTTTTCTTCGGGGTTGTCTGATGGAGTCGCTTCGTCCTTGAGGCCTGTCCCTTGCGGCAGTGATCGTGGATCCCTTCTGTGCAAGCGTACTGGGCGCACGAAGTCGTCCTCCTTCCTCGGGTCCACGCCCTTCTTGCTCGAGAAGCGGGCGACATGGTGTCTGAAGCCATCGAAGAGAGCTTTCTTGGTCATGATCAGCGGATAGTCCTGGAAGGCAGCGACTGTGGGGAGAGAGAATCCACTGCCAATGCCCTCTTCGCGTGCTAGGGGTAAGGGGGGAGGTGTGGGTCTTCCAGCGCCGTTGGTGAGGGGCGGTAAATGCGGCGCTGGTCTCGGCTGTGGCCTCTTCTTTGGGCGCACGAGAGGGTCATTCTGTGGTTTTGGGCGACGTCTTCGAGGGGGTATGGGAGCGCCATTTGGGGTTTGACCAGGCGTACGGCCCGGGGTCACACCTGGTGACAGCATACCAGGCGAGCCAGACATGCTGATATCCGACTGCATGATGGAGTGTGATGGGGAGTGGGTAGGAATCTGATAGCTGGAGGCGAGATGGAGGGCAAGGCGAAGGGGTGAAGTGGTGAAGGGGGGTCAATACGGTTGGCCGAAGCCCCGAGGTGAGTCAGGTCAGACCATGCGATGTAGCCTGGAAATGATCTGCGAGAAGCAGCAGATCATCACAGTCACGGTAGACTGTTCTGAGACAATGATGTGAGTATTTGCTGAGTGTGTTGTTGAAGGGTGATTGTTCGAGACAGGAAAGTGAAGTTCGAAGATCGCCGTTTCTGCTTCCGGTTCTGCTTCCGGTTCTCGGTCCTGCTGATCTTCCGGGGGCCTTGGCGCCAAGCGATTGATCTCCTTCAGCCCTACAGCCCTATCGCGCGATCACAAGGCTGCCAAGGCTGCTTCCTGCACCAAAAATGACAAACATCAATCACCATCATCCATAACACAACAACACATCTCCTCTGTAAGTCTCGACAGATATTAAGGGCGTTCCAAAATTCATCGGCGCAGTGCAAGATCTCTTTCACCTGGCACTGGCGCTGATCCTACGCGTACCATGCGCAAAAGGTTCCTTGTTTGATGATACAGCTACGACGACATCACATCACCATATCTGGTCGCCTGATTGGTCTATTGATGTAGCACGCATCTCCGTCTGGAATGCGGACAACCTGCGTTCCTGTGTCCGTGTCGTTGTTCATTCTCTCGTCATAGCTTTCTGCACTCCAGCATCGTCTGTCTGTCGGACGGCGCTTATGAGGCCTGACCAGACGCCCTTCAGCATTGTTGTGCCCCGATAGCCAGCCGTGTTCATTCCAGGTGAATCCAACGAGTTTATAGGTTGAACTACTGCCCTGCGGCAAGTCCAGTACGGCAAGAAGTATTCGTCCTGCTGCCTTCTCCCTGCATCACCATGGATTCAAACCATCAATCCGACAACCAACAACCAGGTTCTTACCTGTCTTATGACGGTACAGTTAACCATGACAACTTGAAGCGAGGACCACCTCCGTCAGTCCGCATACCTTCTGAAGTCGAAAACACCCAGCGATCCTATGCTAGCAAACCACCACAGCATGCCGGTCAGAAGTCTTTGCCAGATGCTCAGATGTCTAGGCACATGCAGCCTTCCGTGGTCTCAACTCAGACAGTGCTCTCGCCCACCTCATCAAAATTACACAGCGATGGGTTTCCCCAAATTAGGAAGCCCAATCCAAACATCAGGCTGCCGTCGGCCCTCCCACCACCTTCACAGGAGAACACAGCCATGAGTGCAGTCGAACAGCATCCTGCTTCTCTCGAGGACCGCATGCGTGGAATGATTGTGCAGAACAATTCTGCGGTAAGCGTTGATACCACGGTAAAGCCTGGATCCAAGTCGAACCAACGGCCGCCGCGCGAAGATCGTCCTCCGCAATCAAGGAATGCAAGGGGTAACCAAGCCGAAAGGAAACGTCGCGCTGCCGAGGACCGCAATTTACTGACCCACGCTCACCAACAGGTTCCTGGCGACCAAGTTTCCAACACACAGCCCAAAGCTAGCCAACTGCCCCATCCACGACGGTCCCGCAATCATGTGCCTAGTGACGACCCATCTCGTCATGTTGCGCCAAATTTCAGAGAAGAGCGTCAGAGCTGGCGTGGCGGCATGAACATTCAGTCTCGCCCGAATGGGTCTAATCACCAGACCCTATACCAGTCCCGACCCCCTCCGCGACATCACCAGCTCTTCAACCCCAACGACTGTTCAATCAATACTGGAGGCTTACTACACCGGCCGTTTGCAGGTCATGGTTACGGTGCCGAGCTAGCGTCAAATCATGATCAGCTCGTGTACATCCAACAATTTGCAGCATCAGAGATTACGAACGCCGAGATCACCTCCGAGGAGCTGGAGGCCAAGCAGCAGCTGGGACAAGTTCTTGCCGAGATTTGCCGTGATACGGTCGCCAAATTCGAGATGAAGAAGAACCCCAACTTTTCCGCCGAGTCGGTAGATCTAAAACCTTTCGGCAGCCTTGCTACTACCTTTGCTACCAAACGCTCCGACATGGACCTTGTACTGGTTTCCCCCCAGTCCAAGACCGACGCTTCGAGTATTGAATCTCCTCTTCCAAGACTTGTTGAGAAGGCACTTCTAGATGCTGGCTACGGCGTTCGTCTACTCACGAGGACCAGAGTGCCTATCATCAAGTTTTGTTCAGAGCCAACACCCGACTTAGCGGCTCGATTGAAAGAAGCGCGAATGAAATGGGAGAAGGAACAAGAAGTACCAGACGCTAGTTCTGAGGCCAAGACCAAGGACAGCCAAATGTCAATATCGCTTCCACAGGCCACGGCAGTACCTGCGGACTCGGTCACACTTGTAGCCACCATTCTTTCTCCTCGGCCTACCATTGACGAAGTCTCCAAGATATCAGAGACTACTGCCAAGGCTGATGATTCACCGGCGAAACCGACTGGGCAAACAAGCACGGTAATTGATGATCCAGGTACACAATTGGCGGAATGCGACAAATTCTCTGGTGATCAAAGCATGCAGCTCACTGCCTCTCGAGGGAACGAAACCGGGCACAAAGCTATTTCTTCAGATATATGCCAAGAACAGGTGCAATTAGACAAAGGTATTTTGGGAAGCGCCCAGGCGGCCCAGGCTCTAGATCAGGCGGCACATGGGTCAGATGAAGGGCATGAGGAACTTCATCAAAAGGAGGAGCACGCCACAGCGGAGGCTCATCGTCCAGCTGACGATGAGCCGACATCAAACCTAGAGCAGGATGACCCCAGCCTATCTCAGAAACCAGACGAGGAACGCATCCGCCTCTATCGACTCGCCATGAGGGAGGAATGGTACGAGCCTTCTGAACGAATCGTGATCTACGCATTCATTCAAGCCGTTGAAAGAAACGCTGACGTTGCCGTGGTGGAGGAAGCGAGAAACAAGTTGAAGATGCTTCCCAACGTTTTGAGAAGATACAAAGAGCCCAGAGAGAAGATGCTTGATTTTCCCAAGGACGGAGTCGGTATCCAGTGCGACATCAATTTCTCAAACCTCTTAGCCATCCACAACTCTACGCTTCTCAAATGCTATTCGCTATGCGACAAGCGCGTGCGACCGATGGTCCTCTTCGTCAAGATATGGGCCAAGAAGCGCAAGATCAACTCCGCATATGAGAGCACCCTCTCATCCTATGGCTACGTGCTGATGGTCCTTCACTACCTCATGAATGTCGCCTCTCCGCCCATCATACCCAACCTACAACATTTCTCTCCCCCCAGTCCAGACCCGGGGTCAACACAACCGACCGAGCTCGACGGCTACAACATCAAATTCTACCGCAACGAAGACGAGCTCTCCCGTCTAGCATGGTTTGGCCATCTTCCTGGCTCCCAAAACCCTGCCTCCCTCGAGACCCTCATCCGTGGCTTCTTCCACTATTTCGGCAGCAATGACAACTTCCACAACTTTCACTGGATGCGCGATTGTCTCTCCCTTCGCACCATTGGCGGCATCGTTCCCAAGGAAAGCAAAGGCTGGACTGCCGCCAAGACGGAGATTGTCAATGCAGCCGGCGGTCCCAAGGAAACCAAGGATATCCGCCAGCGCTACCTGATAGCCATTGAGGATCCCTTCGAGACGCACCATAACGTAGGACGAACAGTGAGCCATGAAGGCATCGTTGCCATCCGCGATGAGTTCCGGAGGGCTAATTACCTGATCATTCACGCGGGTCGCACCGGTCCCAATGGAAAGGGGGAGGATCTGATGGGAGAACATGCTGGGCGGCCGAACCTGCATTATCGCTACTTCGGACCGAGGCCGCGGAAGAGGACGGAGCAGCAGCAGCGTCAAGACACGGGGAAGGCCAGAGACGATGTTAGTGGTGGCAAATCAAGGGAAGAGAGTGGTGATATTGCAAAAGGTAAAGATTTGAGCGGCAAGGAAAAGCAAGGCGTTAAGTAGGTAGAGGCAGAGAAGGTTTGAACAGGTTGATTGACATTTGCTTGCGGAAGAAGTCAAGAAAGATGTGGCGGGTTCCACTTTGCTATCCATCTTCGTCTTGTAATTTTTATTAATTCGCGTTGGCATTGTGTACGACCCATTATCAATTGCAGGCTCACCTCTTCGCTCAGCAGAGATTGCGCAATACTTTCCATTTCGATTCACGTAGGAAGAAACTACAAGATCAGCCTCGTCTACGCTAGTCCATTTAGGGCGTCTGATTGGATCACATGTCAACAATCTCTCTCTCCTCTCACAGAATTGTCCCATCAGCAGAAACACGCCACATGTCAACAATCTCTCTCTCCTCTCACAGAATTGTCCCATCAGCAGAAACACGCCACAAGGCTACAATAGGCTCGAGATTACCCCCGAGGTACATGATCAACCCGCCCTCGTCTTGCGAATCCACCTGCTACGGGTGGTGCATGATGTCTACGTCTGCGATGCCGCCTTGATTGGACTGTCGGAAAATGCAAAATCTGAGACGACATGAACATGCAGCGGGAAGGCGCTACTGCAATTCATTATGCAGAGTCAATTATTTTAGCGTGGATTTGAGAAGCTTCGATTTGGGAATCGGTGAGCGCTGATTTGCTCAATGGGAGTTGCGGAAATCTGCCGCGTGGACACATATGCAGGCGCCCGATACGTACTTTTTCCTTTTTAGGACTATTGCCTCAGTGTGTGCAAGACCTGAATGCAAGAGGCAAGAATGCGAAGATCCTGTTGGTTTATCGGATGATGAAGATTCCTCAAGGGGCATAGTGTGCAAGCGGTCATCCTAGGGCTCGGTGGGAGTCTCGAAAACGCACTCTAGATTGGCTCGCGGTCTGTTTCCATGGGCGAACTGACTCCCTCAACATGCAGGAATAGCAGAGTTGGATGCGGGGACTTCGAGTTGACGTTGCCGTGCGTTGGTATTTATTCAATCTGCTGCCCACTTTTTTCCACTTCCAGTTGCAACTGGATATGACTCTGTCTTCCGCGTTGCGAGGTCCCATCGAGTCTGTTGCAGCTCGATAACTTGCTCTTTCCTTTGGTCCCCTGAGCCCAAACAGACGTCTCATCGAAATCATTGCAATGGCGTCCCCCAAGCGTGACACCACAGGCCCGGCACAACATGGACTAGTAGGAGATGGGTCGGAGCCCATTGATCCTTTCATGGTCTTGGAGAAGCCATTCGACGGTACCATACCCTGTCCTTCGCTTTGCTACGACTTCTTTCTTTGACCAACCTTGTCTGCTTTGATGCCTTCCCTCCAATTAGACTTGAGGCGATTAAAATACAATTGTTACAATGCCATTGCACAACAGCCTCCCTTTCTTGAAGCGTCTTGCCTTGCTCTTGATCAAAGAATGCATCGTGGGTCAAGTTGCACAGTACGAATACTGATCATAGCACTTACTCAGATGCCAAGAACCCACCTGATCCTACGTCGTACCCGAAGGATCTTGATACTACTTCCCTCATTGAAGGACCCTCCCATGCGGACCCGCCTCACCAAAGGGAAGAGCGAGAGAGCTGCAGACCTTGGCCCAAACGCGCTGAACCCTGCAATTCCTCCAAGCGCGGACAAAAGACCTACCCCTCGCTCGATACGAAGTCTTCAACGACGAATGCTGCATGGCTCCAAAGTTGGATAGGGAAACCGGCCGATCAAGGACCGTATCATGGCATCAATGAAGTCGTTAAGGGAGAGTCTTCAGGAAGCGCACAGAGAGGGGAAAGAGAGGCTACAATTAAGACCCAGGAGATCGAGGAATAGACAATTATTGATGTGTTTGGAGTCGTGAACGTAGCGCTCAGGGATGATACAAGTCACAGGCTTTTCGCCATGAACGGAACACAGCAACAGAGATGTCGCTCACATCGGCTTGCATACTCATGTCCATATCATTCCTTTCCATTTTTTCCAGTGTTTAGTTTCATGACCTGGCGGGCGACCGTGTCTTCATCGTTGAAGGGAACTTGATGCTCTAGAACGTCGATCCTGCGATTCTGTGTGACCAGGCGACTGTGCGCAAGCGCCGAAAAATTGCGTCTTCCGTGGATAGATGATATGTGACAATACATCATGCTTCCGTGCTGCTAGTAACGCATAATTTCACAAGTGCATTTCCAAATTCTCAGGAATGAAGTGCATTTCTGAATACTGACACAATTCGAAAACATTTCGACAGTCGTACTGTACTAATCAGGCGGCCCTTGCATGCACTGTCGAATCCAAATTTCATCAGCCAGTAGGTGCTGTCAAGAGGATTGGGCGGATGATGACGAAGGCGAGGGAAGGCAAGAAGGGTCTCTTGCATGACTGATTAGTCAGGGGAGTGCCTGTTATTGGCTCAGCCGACCAAAGAACACGAATGCGGCGAAGCGGCTCAGCAAGAACGAATAGGTTGGAGCACGACTCTCTTGACATCCACATGGGATCAAGAAAAAGGAAGGGTCCTCGGGTATGGGATGACGGGTCTGACGCCGGTTAGCTTATGGAAGCTGCGATACCTAGCTACCTCACTCAGCGAGCGAGCTATGCGAGGTCGAATCAAAACCCGCTTAAGGCTGTCCCAGACGCCTTTTTATTTTTTGGGGCGGTCCCAGAGACGCGGACAGCAGGGAACTTTTGGTCTTCTGGGCGGATGGATGCATGCATCATCAAGCGTCTCACCAATCAGGAGATCAAACGTGAGGGTCAGAACCCCCCACACCGCCCACTCGGCGATTTTAAATAGCGCTGAGACGCCGCTAGAATGACGCTGGAAGGCGACTAAAAGGCCGCTAGAAGCAGGCTAGAAGGACTCAAAGAGCGATAAGTGAGGGTAGGTAGATCGATCTGTCAGAGAGTCTGACATTTCATGGCATAATCTGCGGAGCTCCGAGAAACCAGTGTTTGCCTTGTCTGCTTTGCCCAATTGGGCCTACATAGAAGGAGGGTGCAGGCCGATTCGTGATTTTCCCTTCGCGAGCCAATCAGCTTGCCGCAGACTGTGCGCTACTGTTTCTGGTACAAGAATACTGAGGCAGCAAGTCCGTTAAGGATCAGCGATTCTTTGACATGAGAATATTCCCACCTACTTTTCATGCTTAAATTGCAATGCCTCGTCCTTTCCTCCTCGAATCCTTTTCTTACTATTCTGCCCTCTTTCAAGGAATGTGTTTTCACATCACTAAAGCACGTCGTCTCACCCAGCCATACCCTGTTGTGTTAGTAGCATCCAATCAGAAAACTTCGAGCTTACTCCCCAATGGCAAATCGCGGTCCTCGTAACCAGGAATGCCACAAGGACGAGAAGTGCCCGGCAGGGGCTGAACGTGCTTATGCACCTTTCATGCTTCTTGGAAAGCCCTTCGACGGTAAAAAACGTGTCTCTTTCTCCAACTGCCCCAATGTCTCATCAAGCTGCTCAGCCTGTTGGGTCATCCTGTCCTCGAAGCCATCTTATAGCGTCCAAGATCTCCGAGGCATTCGATCCACGTGTCATCGAGACAAGGCGCTCGACCTTACATCAATAGAACCATCACAGTTTCCGACAACTCTTGTCCCTCCTGCCACTCGTCGCTCAAGAGCATTGAGTCTTGTCTGTCTCGTCTTCGTTTGGTGGGACATGAATGCTGACCTCAATGCATGAACAGACATCCAAGATCTACCTGACCCTCGAGGCTATCCCAAGCATCTCGACAGGGACCTACCTACCTCTCGAATCAAGAAAGCCCTTGCCAAGAAGGCCCACTCCGGTGTTCAAGAGCCGAATATCGCTAGGCCTTGGCCAGTGCCAGACAAGAATGGGAAACCCTCCAAGCGCAAGCGAGACACCCTCAACACTCTGTTGTTGCCTCATCATCAGGAAGAGCACCACCCATTGGACCGCTGGCTGGATGAGCCTTGCCGCAATGGTCCTTATCACGCCATTGACAGTGTTATGCCGACTCAGAAGCCATCTCACGCCACTGGCGCTACCAAGGAGAAGACCTGAGCTTTTTGACAAAAAAGACGGTGGAGATGATGATCGGGCAAAGAATATAGCGGTGAAATTACCCGCTGCTTCCAAGAATACTGTTCAAGAGATACATTTCAAAAGAGAAACTGCCGTGAAAGTCTCTCAACGCATTCCAATGCCCTCTCCATGTTGATTGATTGACTCGCATGCCGCATGCCTTGATGCCATCCTACCCTCACCGCTGCATGTTACGCCATGGGCGCCACCACTTGACCGGTGACCTTGCAAAAGAAAATGTACAGTGCCGCAGCATCATCGCAAATACTCAAAATATCAGGCAGATGATCCATGACGGCGTGACTCACCTTGCTCAGCAAGAAGCCCAGCTCACCTACCACCACGGACCAGGCTTTCATCCACATCTGACATCCCATCCCCGTCGCCCACGTCACCCTCAATCATAACATCTTCAATACCAGGACCAACGATACTGTCATAGCATCTTTAAATGGGACTCCCAACCCCTGTCGAAGGCTCCACGCCATCACCTCCCTCTCTCCGTCATCCATCAGTCATCGATCAATCATCCCTTCTGCTTCCTCTCTCTTCTCCAACACGCAAGCCTTGCTCACCTACCGCTTCCGGCATCTCAAACCCCAACCCCAACCTTCCATCCTCGGATAAATGCCTACGCACACGCAGACGCACATCCCTTTCACCCCCATGTGCCCACTGGAACCCCACTCCAGCTTGCCGCGACGAGGATGTAGGTCAAACGGAAGATATTCGGAGATCGAAAGCGTGCTTCTTTGTTATGATCACCTACACTAGCGCGGGTCAGGTTAGCCTCATGAGCTAGCGTTTGATTGGCTGCATCTCCTGCCCCTGCGCATACCCCATATTTCCCCCGCATTGCCGTCCCTCTTGAAGTGGCTTCTTTCTGTTGTATTCATCTCATGTTTGACTCGATGATGAGCGCTTCGTTGGATACATGCATCTTCAATGGTAAGACGCATTGAAGACCAGGAAGGTACAGCAGCAATTGCCAAGAAATATATTTGCTTTGGCAGTCGTGTCAATTGACGTCTTGGGTGGCTCTAACGATTGTTCATTTGTGTATGGATATATATATATGTCTTCTAGGGTATCCCAGTGTGGAGAGTATGCTTCGTCTTTTCCTTACCCAATGCGAATGATGTACTTGCTACAGAGTTCCTTTCCTGTTTCTCCCGGTTCTCCAAAATCGTCCGCACTGATGCATTCTTCAGCCAGCTGCTCCGGCTTGGAGGAAAAGCTGGATGAAAGAGATATGTCAGCAGATTCCTCAAATATGTTTCGGCAAAGTCATGTGGGGAGTTTTCCGAAAAACAGGGAGACACAAAGGGGCCGTGACGAACCTTCTCCCTCGACATGAATACTGCCAGCACAATCGTCAGCGCGGCCCCTGTGATGGCTAGAATATAAATCCGACTGATTGCATCGGTCACAGCCCTCAGAACCGCCTCCTTCACACTCGGATCCAGCGTCTGGAAGAAGGTCGATCCCGACCCGCTCACAGCACCTTGAACAATACCCCTGGGCACGTTGGGTAAGATTGCCAAGATCGAGCTGGTGGCTTGGTTGAGGAAGACGGAGTTCGCGATCGCGAGAGCAATGGTGGCGCCCCCGATCTGTGCCAGCGAGATGAACCCGATCGCCATGGGGATCTCCTGCGGTTTGACCTTGACCTGCGCAATGGCGAACCCGGCTTGCGCGTACATGCCGCCGCCGATGCCGAGCAGGACAGTGTAACCGTAGATTTTGGAAGTCGAGGTATTGAGGTCGACCGTGTACATGAGTGCGCTCCCGATGAGGGCTAAGATGCCGCCGGCCAGATACCACGGCATGTAGTACCCGTACTTGGACATCATGGCGCCGTTCAGCGTGACCGCAAACACCAGGAGGCAAATGAGCGGCAGAAGTCGGACGCCTGCTTCGATGGCAGAGTCGTTGCGGGCGAATTGAAAGTAGAGCGGGATGAAGTAGATGGGCACGAAGAAGATGGTGACGGAGGAAGACATCTGCATGAAGAGGATGACGAGCGTCTTGTGAAAGAGGAATTGGCAGGGGAAGATGCGTTGGTCCTTGGTGGTGAGGACGCTGTAGGCCTGTTGCAAGCCAAAGACGATCCAGAGGACGCCTGAGACGACGAAGCAGGAGATTGTCTGGCCGGAGTTCCAGGCGTAGATGGCGCCTCCGAAGTTGATTGCCATGACGCCGGCCACGGAGGCTCCGACCATGAGGATTGTGCCGAGATAGTCCAGCTCGGTGAGACGCTGCTTGTATGAGACGCCCGGTCGTGGATCGTAAGGTGGAAGCATGAAGAGGTAGATCGGGGCGCAGACCGCGCCGATGAAGACTACAAAAGGTCTGAGTTGATGCACGGAGAAATGCAAGACACAGATAACTCACGGTTGATGTAGAAAGCAAAGCGCCATCCGACACTGCTCTCAGCGAAAGCACCTCCAATGATCTGGAAAAGCCGTTAGAATGCATGCAACGTGCTCCGCGCGTGACCGACGATATCGAATCAGATTGACTCACTGGTCCCAGCACGGTTCCCAGCCCCCACGTCATTCCTGTCATGCCAATGTAGACGGGTCTCTCATGCTCGGTCGTGTTCACAGACAGCAGGGTCATCACTCCGATGTACAAGCCAGCCCCTCCCAAACCGGCAAGAACACGACCACCGATCAAAGCGTTCATCGTTGGCGCCGCACCACAAAGAGCTGAGCCGACCTCGAACAAGAAAACATTTCCAATATATAGCCACTTGGCGTTAAACTGACCATAGATCTTGCCCCATATCAAATTGGTGGAGACAGCGGCGACAAGGAAGGCGATGGGCAGCCATGCGAGCTTCTGGATCTCACCGAATCGGTCGACGATGCTGGGCTGCACGTCGGCAACGACTGTGTTGTCAAGAGCAAAGAGGAAAGTCGAGGAGAGGATTGAAGACACGACCAGTGCCCACTTGATGCCAGTAATCTTCCGCACTTCCTCAGGTGGCTTGTCGCCAGATGGTCCTTTCTCGTCTGCCACGTCACTACCGGAATGCCCATTGATGGAGGCGGCATCAGAGTGAGGCTCAGGCTTCAGCTGTGACGAGTTGGAAGAAATATCATGGGACATATTGGCTTTCTCATTAGCAGTCGGAGGCGTATCATGCGCGGCATCAGGCAAAGGATGGCCATGCTCGGTCTCGGGATTGGAAGCAGGATTGAAGGTCGCTGCTGCACCGGTCGTGTTGGGCACTGTTTCTGCCATGGCTGCTTCTACAATACTGGACCCGCAGATACTTACAAAATTCAGGGATCTGGTAGCGAATGATTTACGAGGCACGCAGAAGAAAAAGGGAGAGGTTCGCTGATAAAAGGTCCAGGGGTTCAGCCGAATCTTGACTTAATCAATTAAGCTCACGATCACGTGATGTAAGCTTACCCAGCTTACAAATTGGCTATCGCGCTTTGTGCTTCGGTACTTGAGAAAGCCGGAGTCCGTTCTCTCTAGTCTCGAGCCTTGCTCAAAGGTGCGCGACGCGGCCTCACCTTCATCCGCTGGAACCAGCTCTAGGCCAATCGGAGGACGGCTTTGTTCACAATAAGAAGCCCAGCAATGCAAAAGGATCTAAAATCTCATCATTGAAATTAGCTTACGAACCTTATCTCTCGGTTTTATTTTCTAATTCAAGGTCAATGTGTTCATCGGTTAACGACC